>JAEIGL010000114.1:0-49638 GCA_018903715.1 Zaprionus davidi | reverse complement strand
TTAAATGTTTTCTTGTCCTATCTCGTTTAAATTTAAGATGTTGCTTGTTTTCTTGGCTGATTTCGATTCACTGTTCGATATTCAATATCGAGTCTTATGTTCACTTCTCTTGGTAAATAATCCTTTTAACTTGTTCACGATCTCGATTCACTGTTCGGTATTAGGAAACGATCCTTTTAAAAAGTTCACGAAGGATTATACAGGGTATTCATGTATGTCAACGATGTTGACTGCTCGAGGGTCCGGACGCGACTGATTTCCTCGGTAGTCGGCACCGAGTCTTATATTCACTTTGCCTGGGCAATGTCGCCACTCAGGCTGCGCCGGCGCGGGGAAAAGAAGGTTAAGCAGTGTGAAAAGAACCTGAAGATCAAAGTTTGCGCATACGTCAGTGTGCGCAGTAGTCGTAGACATATGTGGAACCTGTCCTACGAATTATATGGACATACGCAAAAACTATGTTTCTTATGCCTGCATCGCTGTATACCATATGTATATTCTTTGCTACTGATGCCCTATGTGAAACTTGTACTGTGAGTCTTGTGCCTCCTAAATATCTAGTCATAGTAGTCCCTGCTCGGCCGCCATCTGTAAGAATGTTTTCTCAGGTTGGGGTACATATCACAGTCTCGTCAGGGTCTTTACAGAAAATTTATAAATACTAGCACTACATGACTTTTAGCAAAAGAGGCTACTAGCAGCTCATTCCTTACGTGGATATGTACAGAGTATAGGAGACACACATGGTCCACGTCACGCATGTGTGCTCGTTCACCATGTGCTTGCGGACTCTACCATCACGTGGTCCTTTGGGGCTCACGTGCACGTGTCGCATGTCACGCGTGCCTGGCCGGCGGCTTATCGTGAGGAATGCACGCGGCCGCGGGTGTTCTCGCTTGCACTCCCACAAGTCGCTTGTTGGTATATTCTACCATCCGCAACTAGGTAGAGTGCACGCTCACGCACCCCGCTTGCCAGCTATCGCTCACTCACGACACCTCTCACGGTCGATCGTTGGTCGTGTAAAACGTCCGTGACCGTAGGTACTCTCGCCTGTACTCCCACGAGCCGCTCAGTGGTGTATTCCACCACGCCGCAATCTCGTTAGAGTACACGCTCACGTACCCACTCGTCAACTAACGTTCACTCACGACACGGACTGTGGGTGTGTACGTTCAGAATCGCTTACTGGCCAGCGAAGCACCGCACACACTGACACGGGCACACACGTACACGACACTTTCACATAATGCGCTAAGGGGGAGAGAATTTTTCACTGGGTTTTTCAAATAATCACGGCGAGTTTTATTTTATTTCATTGGTAACATAGTTTTATTTTCTTTCGATAGATTGTTGTTTCCTCACGCTAGTTCTTAGTCTAAGCTAATTTGTTCGTGCCTTCCTGCCTACTTCGCACCATTACGTAGAGCTCAAAACTGAGCTTTCAATATTATGTTTTACAGCTCACCTAGATTCTCCTGCGACAGGATTCATTCTCGTCAGTAGGGGTGTCCTTATGACTTTTCACTTGCACTTTGTTTTACTTTGAGGGAGAGCTTTCTGCTGGCTCATCGGGCTGCTCATGATCGACTGGCCTTGCCCTAGTTTTCGCAGCTTGCATTTCGCTGTTTGTGCTTCGCTGGTTGCGTCCCGGTCGCGATGCCGTTGCCTGTGCGCCTTGTGTTGTCTGTGCACGAGCTCTGAGTACCCAAGCATCGTTACTTGTGCAAGTGTGCTATGCTGCCTGAGTCTATGCACAAACTCTGGGTATCGAGGCACCATTACTAGGCATGGGTGCCGAACGACTGGGGTTTGGCTTGCGACGTGTACCCTGTTTTCTGTTTTTGTCTATGCCCCTGCCTTTTGCTTCGCTACCTATGTTCTGTTTGAAAATACTGCGGGTTATATTAGACTGAAAGATACCTTATATAATATATAAAATAACAATGTGTCGCGCTTCATGCGGCGTCACAACTTTTATGCTATTGACAATGAGCAGTATTTATCCTGTATTGCATCACTTATAAAAACAAATAGTAGAGACTGGTTAGAAACGAAAAGAGCTCTAACTCGAATGTTTAAAGACATGGGAAAACCACAGAAAATTTAAGCAGACAAAGGTTTGGCTAAATAACGAAGAAATATAATTAGATATCACCACGAGCAAAACAGGAATAGCATTGTAGAACGTCTTCACAAAACAATAAATGAAAAGATTCTCATTATTTGGCTTGCTCACCAAAGAGAGCTGAACGCTCACTCGTATAACACATCGCCGGGGGGTCAAAATAAACTGAAGACCACTCGGCCGCTACTTTTTGCTGTTTGAGTACTCTATATGTTCGATGCTTAGTGGTAACATTAATATTGAACCTACATTAAGGCATTCAATTAATTCATGTTTTACAGCCGTTTCTAGATCCAAAATAGGTTCACATTTTTCTTCGACAATCAAAAAGGAAATACTATGATAGATGTTAGTCCTTATGTCTAAACATATTAACAAAACTTTGCCATAATTCATTATTCTGGCGTTATTATAATCAAAAATACTAACGCTACAGTCAGGTGCTGACTGTACAAGGCCATGGATTATCATATTATTATTGAAATTTAATTAAATAATTTCATTTGTCTGCCTGTAACTTTTCTTTTAGTTTATTAGAATAAAATAAATAAACAAAATAAAATAAGAAATAATTAAATGAAAAATCGCACCCGCCTCAACCGGGAGTTGAGAACACACTCGAGTTGAGAACACACGCACTCTCCCGCAGGCGTCCGCCACTCTAACCACTCGGCCATTGCCTCACTACTTGCACCATCGGCAAAGAAATATATGTAATTAGAACTTAGTTTTCTTTCCTCGGTACACAACAGCAACTGCGAATCTAATTGTACAAATGTATGTATATACAATTGTGCAATAATGTATGCTGAAGTGGGACGCCAATACATACATGTGCATATGCAGACATGTATGTATGGGCGTCCCACTCGCACATTCATAACTTACAAGGGCTTATGATCTCTGTTATTTTCTGGCATTCTAATTGCAACAGATTGAGAGCAAAACAAAATAGGAAACATCCAATTGGAATCTTTCTGAACATGCAAAGTCATTACAGACAAAATGAAATAATTAAATTTGTTTGACAATGTGGCAACTCTCAGCAGCTTACAATAGTGTGATCGAACTCGATATCTTACATGAGTATCGAGATCGCGAGAGGCCTTCTCTAGGCGAATCTATCATCACTATGCTCGATAACCGCGGCATCCATCGCTGCTTCTTAGCTTTTGCCTCTGACACGCGACAATTGTTATAATTAATAAATTCAGTGTATGTAAATTCGGGAATAAATATTAAAACTTATTTCTGTGTACGATACACATTAAAGTGGTGACCCCGACGTGATTCACTATATACATACACTCGAAAATCTGCATCAATTTTGGCAACCAACGACGCCATGGAAAACGACGCCGACGTTTTTCACGATCCCATTGCTCGTGTTCCCGACGCTGCAATCAACTGCGTGGCTGTAAAAATACCACCGTTTTGGCCCGAGCACCCCGAATTATGGTTGTCGCAAATCGAAGCCCAATTTATTGTGGCGGGAATAACTTCTGATGACACAAAGTTCAACACAGTTCTGGCATCAATCGAAGCACCAGTTTTGGCGCGAATTTCCGACGCAGTCGTCAACCAGCCAAGCGTTGGCAAATACGAAAATTTAAAATCTTGCATTCTGGAACGCTTCTGTGAAAGCGAACAGAAGAAAATCCAGAAGTTAATATCGGAGATCGACCTCCGTGATAAGCGTCCTTCACAATTGCTTAATGAGTTAAACTCGCTCGCCGCAAATAAAGTTAATGAAAGCTTCTTAAAAGCACTTTGGATGCAGCGCTTACCAACACAAGTGCAAACTATCTTGCAGGTATCGGACGCCAGCCTATCAGACTTGGCTAAGTTGGCAGATAAAGTAGTAGATGTTGGCGATTTTCACAATGTACGCACGGTTGACTACAGTTCTAAGTCTTTACCACCCCGCAACACTGATGTTGACGACCGTTTAGAACGCATCGAGCAACAGATAAACGCCCTACTCAAAAACATTTCTCGCAAGAACAATCGGTCCACATCAACAAGGCGCAGCAGCAGCGCCACAACCCAAGACGCAGGTCAAACCTCAAGCATGTGTTGGTACCACAGCAAATTCGGTAGCGACGCCCAGAAATGCCGCCAACCATGCTCTTTTTCGTCACAAACAAAAAACTAACGCAGTCTTCGGATTTGGGAGGCAATTCGAAGAGGGCCACTGCACAATTGCCCGCCTCAGCATCAGCGACAGCTTTTCCAAAATAAAATTCCTTAACGACACCTGCGCCGACATTTCAGTGTTGCCACCCTGTAAAAATGCAAAACCAATACCCACTCCAAAGCTTCTTTTCGCAGCCAATGGCTCAAAAATACAAACCTATGGAGAAAAACGCATAACATTATCACTCGGACTAAGGCGAAATTTCGTTTGGACTTTCGTGGTAGCTAACGTCAATTGCGCTATCATTGGATCCAATTTTCTTCAATACTTCGACTTGCTCGTTGACATTAAGCGACGTAAACTTATCGATCGAGCAACGCTATCCGAATCGACCTGTGGCACGCCTCCGCAATGCGTGCAACCAATACGCCAAGCTACTTCACGAATATCGAGATCTCGCAACAATCAATTCAAACAGGCTGTTAATAACATCAAAAGTAACCCATTTTATCACGACAAACGGCCCGCCCACTCACGCTCGTGCACGACGACTGGCAACAGACAAACTTAAAGCAGTGCAGAGCGTGTTTTCATATCTTTTAAATAAAGGAATATGTCGTTCCTCAAAGAGCAACTGGTCAAGCCCTTTACACATGGTAAAGAAAGCGAACGGAGAATGGCGTCCATGCGGAGACTACCGAGCTCTAAACAACGTAACAGTGCCTGATCGATATCCGATTCCGTACACACTGGATGTAACGAGCATTCTATATGTTAAGAATATATTTTCTAAAATCGACCTGCAGAAAGCATATCACCAGATTCCTGTCGAGCCGCAAGATATTCCCAAAACAGCCATTATCACGCCTTTTGGGTTATTCGAATTCATGTTCATGACGTTCGGCTTGCGAAATGCAGCGCAGACTTTTCAGCGGTACATAAACGACGTCATACAGGGTCTCGATTTTGCTTTCGCATACATCGATGACATTTTGATCGCTTAAGAGTCCGCAGCGCAGCACGAGACGCACCTCTGCCTAGTTCTCGACCGCCTCCGAAAGGCACAACTCATCGTGAACTTCGAGAAGTGTCAGTTTGGAAAGTCGCAACTATCATTCCTGGGTCATGACATCAGCCAGCACGGTTTAAAACCATCTGAATCTAAAGTGGAAGCCATTCGTCACTTTAAAAAACCGGTTATCGCTAAGGATCTGAAAAAGTTTCTGGGTATGATCAACTTTTATCGGCCGTTTATCCCACATGCGGCTGATAATCAACACATACTCCAGACACTGATTCAAGGTAATAAAAAAAACGACAAAACTGCAATACTCTGGTCTACAGAAGCCGTTCACGCGTTCGACACCTACGTTGCTGAACTATATGGCACCAAATTCTCAAGTAACGTTGACCACCGATGAATCGGACGACGCTATGGGTGCCGTGTTACATCAGATCGTCAACGGACAAACACACCCACTGGGTTACTTCTCCAAAAAATTTTCATCGGCGCAAAAGAAGTACAGCACCTACGATAGAGAGCTCACCGCTATTTATCAGGCCCTTCTGCATTTCAAGTACGCACAGGAGGGCAGAAATTTTGTAATCTTCACCGACCATAAACTGCTGATGTTCGCTTTCATTCAAAATAGTGAGAAAGCATCACCACGACGCGCCCGGCAACTGGATTTTATTAGCCAATTCAGCACCAACATTCAGCACATCTCGGGAGAGGAAAATAACGTCGCTGACCTTCTCTCACGCATCGACGCCATCAAACACATAGATTTTGACGAGATGGCACTAGAACAGGAAAACGATGACGAACTACAATCTCTGCTTAAGTCTGACCCAGAAAATACTATATCACTAACGAAATTGTTTATTCCAGGCTCAAACAAACAATTGTACTGCCATGTTAACAATAAACAGGTAATGGTAGTACAAGGCCTACATTCGCAATGCCATCCAGGAGTTAAGGCAACGAACAAATTGGTTAGCAAGCACTACGTTTGGACGTCGCCAAAATTGTACGTTCTTGTATCCCGTGCCAAAAAGCCAAAGTCCAGTGCCATACCAAATCGCCACTTGGAGAGTATGCCGCCTGCGACGCTCGCTTCGAGCACATTAACATAGATATCGTTGGCCCACTGCCCTCTTCCAACGGATATCGATACTGTCTTACGTGCATCGATCGCTTCTCACGGTGGCCTGCTGCGATTCCCTTAATTGACATCACAGCACAGTCAGTTGCCAGTGCACTGATTTCAGGCTGGTTCGCGCTCTATGGAATCCCGCTCCACATCACAACGGATTTAGGACGGCAGTTCGAGTCCACACTGTTCCAAGAACTATCTAAAATCTGTGGTTTTAAACATCTACGCACGACGGCATACCGCACACAACCTAACAGCATGGTCGAACGATGGCACAGAACATTAAAAGCTGCCATAAAATGTTCTGATCCAATCAACTGGAGCACTGCATTGCTCCTCATCCTACTAGGACTACGCTCCACGATCAAAGACGACATCGGGTTAAGTCCAGCCAAAATGGTATACGGCACAACACTGCGAGTTCCTGGCGGATTTTTTTCATCAAGAACTGAAAATCGCAGCGAGTCTGAGTTCACCGAGGCTCTTCGGAAAACTATATCGCAGCTGCCAACTACTAAGCCAGTACACCATCATACGCCTTAAGAGTTTATTCACCCCGATCTAAATCAATGCAAACACGTCTTCGTCAGAGTGGATCGAGTTAAAACTCCGTTAGAACCTAACTACGAGGGTCCGTTTGAAGTAAGAGCGAAACACGACAAATACTTTACTCTCAAAGGTCGCACAAAGGACAATAATGTATCTATCGACCGTCTTAAACCAGCATACATCTTCAAAGAGGAACTTCCTCGAATACAGGAACAAAGGAAAACACCAATCGCTCAACCTGCCACGCAGGTATCGAGATCTGGACGACGAGTCATACTCCCAGCGAGATACCTTTCCTAACCGGTACTCTAGGAGGGGGGTACTGTGGCAACTCTCAGCAGCTTACAATAGTGTGATTGAACTCGATATCTTACATGAGTATCGAGATCGCGAGAGGCCTTCTCTAGGCGAATCTATCATCACTATTCTCGATAACAGCGGCATCCATCGCTGCTTCTTAGCTTTTGCCTCTGACACGCGACAATTGTTATAATTAATAAATTCAGTGTATGTAAATTCGCGAATAAATATTAAAACTTATTACTGTGTACACATTAAAACTGTAACTATTCTTTTAGTTTATTAGAATAAAATAAACAAACAAAATAAAATAAGAAAAAATAATTAATAAATGAAAATTCGCACCCGCCTCGACCGGGAATTGAACACACCCACTCTCTCGCAGCCGTCCGCCACTCTAACCACTTGGCCATTGCCTCACTGCTCGATCTATCGGCATAGCTGCATTGTGAACCAATTCTGTTACTATACAACGCAAATAAAAAGTTTAATAAAATGCTGTGTGTCTGACGCTAGATTTGAACTTCGGTATGCTTGCGTAAATTAAGTATGCTTAAGTATATATGTTCAAAGTGAGTTTAATTCGTATCATATCTCACTTATTTATAGTCCGATTTAAATGAAATTTTCACATAACGCCCACGGCAAGGTATTTGTTAGGTAAGATATACAACTTTGGTTTTGAGCTAATATTGTAGTTTTTAAATAGTTATTACTGATTTTCAGAGGCGGGAAGAGGCGTGTCAAAATTTTAAAAAATCTTTGAGACACTGCAATATATACGTTTGTTGTCACAAAATTTGATTACTCTAGCTCTTATAGTTTCTGAGATCCAGGTGTTCATACAGACAGACAGACGGACAGACAGACATGGCTCAATCGACTCGGCTACTGATACTGATTCAGAATATATATAGTTTTAAAATCCATGGCCTAAAAATTGAGACAACTTCATCTTGTTTATACCCTTCGACCATTGAAAACGGGTCATGTCTGTCTGTCTCAGATCTCAGCTATTATCAAAGCTAGAGTTACCAAATTTGGCAGGAAGACTCCTGTGTACTATGTATAAGCTGATCAAGTGTATTTCAAATATTAGGTGCCACGCCCACAGCCCCGTAAATCAATAATTTAATTTTTGAACTCAATTTGTAAACTCTGTATAAAATATTAAACTTTCTAACTTTAACATATACTAAGCTGATAGTTTTATCAACATATTCTTTAAATTGCAATCCGATAGGACAATAATCACAGAAGTCTTTTAAGGAAGTATAAGTATATAATAAAATGCTTCTGTCAGCTAATAAAAGAGGCGGGCGAGCGCGAAGCCCGAGCTCCATCTGTTAGGGATAAAGGTAAAGCATGTGCATATGTGTATGAATTTACTGTCTCGTGCTGCACTGTCGCGTGCTGCGCGACTGTTGCTTTTCTTACTGGTTGCCCACTGTGCCTGTCTCTAGGCTGTCGACGCTGAAACACAAAATTGACTTCAGGCTGCCAGCGCGCAGGCCGAAGCATTTACGCGTACTTCTTTGCGCTGTGCGATCGTTTCCGACGCCGAAACACAAAATTGACTTCAGGCTGCCAGCGCGCTGGCCGAAGCATTTGCCTGTTGTCAAACTTCACAAGCAACGTGACCCGTGCATGTATACACGCACACATGGAAACGATCGCACAACGGAAAAAAGTAACGTGTTTATCGTTCCGCTGTCGTTGTGCGACTGAAGCAGTTTTGATGCTATGCGCTGTTCGTACTGAGTGACGAACAGGCAGTCGCCCCAGCCGAACGTGCAACCGCCCCAGCCGAGAGTTCTGCCGAAGTCTTTACTCTCAATGCTTCGATCTCTGGGACAGCTGGATCGAAAAACCAGCGGCAGTAACTTTAACCGCTGTTTGAGGTCTCTATGTGTTCATTGCTTAGTGATTAAATACGAAACATCTTTCAACGTTTGCGCGCCTTTTTCTATTCAGTATTATAACTTTTTGCCAACCGAAAATATGTATGTGGCAGACTCTAGGAACTATTTATATGTATTCTTAATCAGCTTCACGAGTCGATAAAGCCATATCCATCTGTCTGTCTGTCCGTTTGAAAATCTCAGATCTAGCTAGCACTACTAAACAAATTTAAAAAAATGTCCAAATATTCTTTCGACTGGCATTTCTTTGTTTCGGTAGATCTCTCGCAACAAGAAGAAGATGCAAAATCGGTAAATGACAGTTAAGTATTTTGTTTAGAACCGGTACTAAATGGTGAACCGATATACATATTGAAGAACCGCACTGGATCCGAACCCTGATAAAATATGAAAACCGGAACCGAACCCTTAACCGAAACTCCATTTTAGTGCATACCGGAAACGAAACCGTTAAATCGGTTTGATTCCCTGATATTGATATTACAAAAAGGGGTATTTAGTCTTAATTACCTTCGACCATTGAAAATGTTCAAAAAAGAGTACACTTTGTGCAAATGTATGTAACATGCGGAACTAAGCTTGGGAGACCCCATAAAGTACATATACACGTATGTATATATTCTTTCTTACGATCACTACCCGAGTCGATTGAGCCATGTTTATCTGTCTATCTATCTGTGTGAACGCACAGATCTCAGTTATTATAAAAGCTAGAGTTACCAAATTTCACAGGAAGACTAGTGTGTACTATATATAGGCTGATTAAGCTTATTTTAAAAATTAGGTGTCACGCCCACGGCCCCCGCAAATCAATAATTTAATTATACCCTTCGACCATTGAAAATGGTCAAAAAAGGGTATACTAACTTTGTGCAAATGTATGTAACAGGCAGAAGGAGGCGTGGCTGACCCCATAAAGTATATATATTCTTGCTCAGGATCACTAGCCGAGTCGATTGAGACATGTCTGTCTGTCTGGATGTCCGAATGTCCAGATGAGCACACAGATCTCAGCTATTATAAGAGCTAGAGTCACCAAATTTGACATGAACATTTCTGTGTACCAGGCGCAGATCAAGTTTATTTCAAATGTTAGGTGCCACGCCCACCGCCCCCACAAATCAATAATTTAATTTTTGAACTCAATTTGTAAGCGCTGTATAAAAGATACAACTTTCTGACTTTAACATATACTAAGCTGAATGAAATATCTACGTAGTCTCCAAATCACAATCCGATCGAACAATAAACACAGAAGTTATTAAAGAAAGTATGAGCATAAACCCAAATGGTTCTGTCAGCTAACAAGAGAGGCGGGCGTGCGCGAAGCGCGAGCGCCATCTGTCGGTATTAATTTCAAAGCATGTGCATATGCATATGTGTATGAATTTAACAAATTAAACTACACCGGAACATAGGTCGAAGGGTATCCCACTGTCGCGTTTTGCGGGACTGTTGCTCTCGTTTTTTAACTCAAGTTGTAACCGCTGTATAAAAGATACTGTAGCATATCTACCATACCAATACACTTAGTAAATGATTGAGTATAACTTAGCGTCAATACATTGTGACACTTTGTCATAATAAAAGACCACCAACAACTAAATAAACATTCCAGCGCCAAACTAATACGATCTAACGCTTATACATAAGCCGATCGCGGAGCGTGAGAATGCTGACCATGCACTTTGCAGCTCAAGTGGTCAAGCTACACATAACATATGCATGCCTTCTGCATATGTAATTAAGAATACATAGATATAAGCATTGTATTTGCGGGTTAGCTGAACCCAACATCAGCACTCATTCAGCATTCAAATAAAGAACCTCAATCAGAGCAGAAGCTCTTCTCTTTTTAACAACTAAATATATTTTTATCAACTAACACTCGTTACGTGACAGTGTTCACTAGTTCACAGTGATTGTGTTGTGCTAATAATTACAGTCGACTGACCTTAGTTCGACTATAAACTAATTAAATAACTAAATAAATAACAGAACGGCTATGAAAAAACTATGACAATATAAAAAACAATAATTTATGGCAGAGGAGCCACAATTCTTGACGGCTGTGCCCACCAAACAGAGGGACTCGCCGAAGCTGCAAGAGGCCTTGCAAAAAAATCCAGCCGATGGACCCCGCCCACTCACAATAACTGAGTACCGGACCAGACAGGAGAAAAAGGCACCTAAAAAACACAAGAGAAGTGGACAACGGGTAAAACTACTACACCTACGGCGACTGGTCAAGGAGATGACCCAGTTAGCAAAGGACGAGGCATCCCGACAACGCTACGGCGGGAAGCTAAGGCGGGAAACCGCTGCTTGGAAAACATTAAAATCTGTTAGGCTTTTTACTGACAATGCGTTGGACACATTTTTTTTTAATTGTAAACAAATATGTGAGCCAACCACATTTATTAACAACTAATATTTCCATGTCACTGGTATATATATATATATGTGGGAATGATCTGGCAACACTGAGTCAGATGGCCCAAAGAATAGTCGACGGAATGGCAACGACGTAGATTTATAAGAAGAAGAGTTCGAGTTGACGACGCGAAGAGAAAAGACGTAAAAGAGCAAGGCTGACGCTCAATTAACGACGATCAAATTAAAGAATTAAAAGATTAACTAAGACGACATTAAGACTAAACTAAAGTACTAATTAATTTTAAGGAACTACATTGAAGTATTATGAAATAAAATCATTTAATTTAATATTAAAACAACCGTGAATTTAACACATCAACTGTGACTTGAACTTTAAACAAAACAGTTTATACCCATATATATATATATATATATATATATATATATATATACTCAGCTGCAAATAAGAAAAATTTTTTTGTGTAATGACAAAAATATAACAATTCTTATCTTCATTAAATATAAAAAAAAAATTTTACTTTTATTTTTGATTTTCAAGAAGAAAATACTTTTCCTTCTTTCTCACAAATATTAGAACATCTCATTTTTTCTTTTAACGATCCGTTTCATTGAATATATATTCATTGAATATAGATTCTAGCGAAGCAAAAGATAATACCGCCAACGTAGTGAATAATGTCAAAATAATAGATCACAGGGACGATATAACTTCGTTGTGGATCTTATTATTGACCATAACAATAGTGTTAGTTTTAAAATTTTTGCTTACAATTTATGTTAAGCACAATAAAATTATTAAGAAGCGTTATATGAGTAGAGCAAACCATTTAGATCATATTTACAAAAAAAAATACTAACGCTACAGTCAGGTGCTGACTGTACAAGGCCATGGATTATCATATTATTATTGAAATTTAATTAAATAATTTAATTTGTTTGACTGTAACTTTTCTTTTAGTTTATTAGAATAAAATAAATAAACAAAATAAAATAAAATACAAAATAATTTGTGAAAATTCGCACCCACCTCAATCGGGAGTTGAACTCTAACCACTCGGCCATTGCCTCACTACTTGGACCATCGGCAAAGCAATATATGTAATTAGAACTTTTCTTTCGTCGGTACATAACAGCAACTGCAAATCTAATTGTACATATGTATGTATATACAATGGTGCAATAATGTATGCTGAAGTGGAACGCCAATATATACATGTGGATATGCGGACATGTATGTATGGGCGTCCACTCGCACATTCATAACTCATTCATTCATAACTTTACAAGGGCTTATGATCTCTGTTATTTTCTAACATTCTAATTGCAAAAGATTGAGAGCAAAACAAAATAGGAAACATCCAATTGGAATCTTACTGAACATGTAGTTATAACAGACAAAATAAAATAATTTAATTTGTCTGACTGTAACTTTTCTTTAAGTTAATTAGAATAAAATAAATAAACAAAATAAAAATAATAAATGAAAATTCGCACCCGCCTCAACCGGGAGTTGAACACACGCACTCTCCCGCAGGCGTCCGCCACTCTAACTCGGCCATCGCCTCACTCCTTGCCCATCGCTAAGCTGCATTGTGAACCAATTCTGTTACCATAAAATGGAAATAAAAAGTTTAATAAAATGCTGTGTGTCTGACGCTAGATTTGAACTTCGGTATGCTTGCGTAAATTAGATATGCTTAAGTATATATGTTCAAAGTGAGTTTAATTCGTATCATATCTCACTTATTTATAGTCCGATTTAAATGAAATTTTCACATAACGCCTGCGGCAAGGTATTTGTCATGTAAGAAATACAACTTTGGTTGTTGAGCTAATATTGTAGTTTTAAAATAGTTATTACTGATTTTCAGAGGCGGGAAGGGGCGTGTCCAAATTTTAAAAAAACTTTGAGACACTGCAATATATACGTATGTTGTCACAAAATTTGATTACTCTAGCTCTTATAGTTTCTGAGATCCAGGTGTTCATACAGACAGACAGGAGATGCCTCCTTCTGCCTGTTAAGCAAATTTCCGTTCCGCCAAACACAATAGGCCATGAATTTTTTTAAAATCCATGGCCTAAAAACGATCAATAAGAAGAAAGCTTCATATAAAAAAAATTTATTAAGAAATTCCAATATAAGAATGGATTGGAATGAAATAGCGAAACGTATAGACGAATTTCGCTACAAGTTTGAGAAATCATATAAATGCTTAAATAAAGATGCTGTAATGAAAGCAGAAACGTTGAATAACCCTACAGAGATAGTAGTAAGAGAATACAATAATATAGTTACCTTAGTAAATAGCTATAAAAATAGATTCACACCTGAGCACTGTATCAAATGTTTAAGGGTAATAAAATCCCTAAACACAAGATTAACTGATATCAGAAAAAGAAAACATATTCTCATTAACGTGCCAGAAAGTCTAAGTCAATTGGTGGAATTCGATCCTGACCAGTTCAAAGGACTCGACGAATCTATTCAATCAAGCAACGCTAAATCCGATAGTAACATTGAAACACTAGAAGGAAGCGATCGAATTGAATATAAGCAATAACAATTTCTGAAATGGCACAGACACTGACAGAATTTATCAAGCTAGCCAAATCTCTGATACCAGAGTTTGATGGTAGGCACGAAAATTTACAAAGTTTTTTAGATGCTCTAGGTCTTTTAGACACCTTAAAAGGCACGCATGAGACGACAGCGATAAGCCTTATAAAAACTAAACTTAAAGGCCATGCAAGGAATCTTATAAGTAATGAGCAGACAATTGCTGCAATCAAGTGCAGTAAAAGGAGAATCGGTAGAAGTTATATCTACCAAGCTTCTCAATCTGCAACAGAAAAATAAAACGGCTAACCAATACACCCAAGAGGTCGAGAAACTGACAAAGGCCCTTGAAGGCGCCTATATCAGTGAAGGTCTCAGCCAATCCCATGCAAATAAATACAGCACTACAACAGCTGTAAAAGATGACACAAAATTGCTCCATTGATAAGGTAAAACTTATCATGCAAGCAGGCACATTCACAAACATGAATGATGCCATTTCTAAATTTGTAAACAGTTGCACGGAGATAACAGGTCAAAGTAACACTGTACTCTATTATCGACGAGGTGCAAATAACAATAATAGAAAAATTCAGGATGAAAAAATAATAAACATCCAAGGCATAGGCCTGTAATGTAGTATTTTATTTATAGCTATATAATTATTCATTTATATCTGTATATGTATATATATAAAACTTTATATAGATATAGTGCTAAGTTTTTATCAAAATTAACAGGTTGCATACATAGGTAGAATTGCAGATTCTAATGCGTGTTGTGTTTGATGTTTAAATACAAACAAACAAATATTAAGTTTATATGAGCGCTATACATGCGTATACCATATAATATACATATATACAAGCCTCATACAGGCATCTGCTATACAACTGCTAGTGTCTCTTTTCTCTAGTCAGAGAAACCCTGGATGTGGCTAGTTATCATTCGGTTGTCGTGGTTCGATGACTAGAAAAGGTGTTAAGTGAAATAGAGAACAATTTTTAGCTTTACAATAAAAATTTTAGTCCCGTTGCCTTTTTCAGATTGATGATACAAGTTAGAAATGTACTGACGTCATTCAAATGATGACGAGGCTGCTATAGGTGTTGGTGCAGCCTGCCTTCTTTACATTCTTTAATTTTATTCATTAATTTTAGCTTTACCCTTCCATGATTTCCTTTCGGCGACGTTCATAGGAAATCCCTATACAAGTCAGCTGATATGCAAGCTCAGCCCATTTTCATCCAAAGAAGCATTTTAGTGGATTTAGTTAAACATTATAAACATAATTAATTTATTTATAATTAGGATAGATAGAGTTAATTGTCTTAGCATGATACTATGAACAAAGTAGTGCAATAGTGTTGCAACAATTTATCCTTCCTGTTTTTCTATTCAGATATTTACTTTTCCTTTCAGATATTAACTTTCAATGTAGATATTACTAGTGCAGATTTTTGTTTCATTTTCCACTATCAAGTTTAAAAAAAAATAGGGCAATAATAGTGCATTTTTTCTTCATTAGTTTTTACTTTTCTTTTTAGTCTTACGCTTTCAACATTTTCTTCCTTTATTTTAAAAGATCTAAGTTCCTAATATTTGAACCAGTGAATTGTATAATTAACTTAGCAATTCATATGGTGTGCAATAAAAGTCTCTTTCACTTACCCCGACAACATCCTTGGTACCAAGTTTATGTACGGTGTGTGTTGCTGTTTGTTTACAAGATAATAATATTTATGGCACACATAATTATCAAGGAGCTGATCATATACATATTTTCTATATTTATATTTCTTTATGCATGATCAGTTAAGCACACTGCATTGGCCTAATTGCCAAAGAAGGTGTTTTGAAAAACTTGATAAAAGTGAAGAAGGAGACAAATTATTCAGCCTATTTTAAAAATATATTTTAAGAAAATGTTTTTTTTTTTTCACATATAATATGAGTGCTTAAAAATTAAAAACCAAATTTAGTTCATTTGAGCACTTTTATTAAATTTAATTTTTAAGCACTCATATTATATGTGAAAAAAAAACATTTTCTTAAAATATATATATTAAAAACCAAATTTAGTTCATTTGAGCACTTTTATTTTTAGCTTTTTATTTTACTTTTTTGGTTTTAGTATTTTTTTTAGTAAATTCAATTTCAATTTTTAAATATTCGAGAAGGATGTATGCATGAGTTTAACAATTGGTCTATTCGTGTGTGTTTGATATGCGTGTGTGTGATATGTGTGTGTGTGATTGGTTATTTTTACATGATTTTATGTATGTATGTGTCTTGTGTGTATTATTTCATTTAATTAATTTTTCACGATTCACTTTCACTATTCTGCGCCCCAAAGGTGTCGATAAAATTCAAGATGAAAGATTAAAGATGAGCGGCACCTCCACCGCCAACAATGTATGTTTGTGTGTACTGGCTGCAACAACACAATTCTTTTATCCCACCAAGGGAAACAACCTGAGAATTGTGTAACGAATAATTATTATATGCACAGATTGCATATGAAATTTTATTGCTACTTACGATTGTTTAACGCAATGCCGCTTGACGGAGAGGTTATGTGTTTGTGTGGCGTGCTTGCACACCTCATGCTAAGTGCAGCGACACCATACACAAATATATGTGACTGACTAATATGTCAGAATTACAATATTCCTTCGATTAATGCGGCAGGGCACACGAGCCCGACTCAAGTACGTGCCGTCTTGAGCCAGTGGCTGTGTTGAAAATAATTGGAGTGCCGCTAGGGTGCTCCTTAGGGCTATGCAGATAAGTGTCTAGAGAAAAACAAGGAAATTATTAAAGCTTGTCCAGCAATAAGTATCTGCTGTTAACACAGTACTTACTTGGTAATAAAACCAGCAAAACTCGCTAAATTTCCGTGGATGATGCCTTTCAAAAGTAGAGAATATAAATTTTTCTCACTTTTAATTTGATAGAGGCAGGTCACCCATTAATATAAAAAACTACAGAAGCCCGCATTGCCATATTGACGAAATTTAAAAACAAGTAGGGAAATTAATTAACGACAAAATCGTAGAACCGTCTCTATCTGAGTAACACAGCCCACTCTTGTTAGTTCCAAAAAAATCATTACCGAATTCAGAACAAAAGAAATGGCGATTAGAAATTAATAAAAAACTACTTTCTGATAAATTTCCACTCCCACTTGGTGATCGAAGGCAGTTTCATCTCCACACTGCTAGAACTCGTTGGGAATTCTAGTGGTGCCGAGGTGGAAACCAATTCCATAAACCAAGCATGTCTCTTTGTTGTGTTTGGACTTAATACTGCATTGAATTCTTCTGCAAGAAATCCTGATTGCAGTTGCACTTAGTTAAAAGGTGCATAAAGCTCTATTGGAGTAGAGCATTGTCCGGCGTGTTTACCGTTATTTGTAATAAGCGTGTCTTTTGAGAAGTGTTCTTGTTGTGTTTGGCAAAATATCGACTAGATAAGCTATGATGCAGAAATCGAACCGATATTGACCTTGACTCAGCTAAAATGTTAAAAATAAAATAAGAAATAATTAATAAATGAAAATTCGCACCCGCCTCAACCGGGAGTTGAACACACCCACTCTCTCGCAGCCGTCCGCCACTCTAACCACTCGGCCATTGCCTCATTCTTTGGCCCATCGGCAAAGCTGCATTGTGAACTAATTCTGTTACCATATAATGCAAATAAAAAGTTTAATAAAATGCTGTGTGTCTGACGCTAGATTTGAACTTCGGTATGCTTGCGTAAATTAGATATGCTTAAGTATATATGTTCAAAGTGAGTTTAATTCGTATCATATCTCACTTATTTATAGTCCGATTTAAATGAAATTTTCACATAACGCCCGTGGCAAGGTATTTGTCATGTAAGATATATAACTTTGGTTGTTGAGCTAATATTGTAGTTTTTAAATAGTTATTACTGATTTTCAGAAGTGGGAAGGGGCGTGTCCAAATTTTAAAAAAAACTTTGAGACACTGCAATATATACGTATGTTGTCACAAAATTTGATGACTCTAGCTCTTACAGTTTCTGAGATCCAGATGTTCATACAGACAGACAGACATGGCTCAATCGACTCGGCTACTGATACTGATTCATAATATATATAAAAAAAAAAATTTTTCGTCATTACATACAAATGCTTTGAGACAAACCATTGCTAATAATTAGGTATATAATAAGAAACAAATCAATATCATTTCAAAGAAAAGAAAAATATATTTCGTAACACGATATATTAACACTTAAACTAAATGACTACATGTATTACGTCATTTCTTTAAAAAGGGAGGTGTAGCATATCTACCCTACCAAAATAGTAAATGATTGGGTATAACCACTAAGCATCGAACATATAGAGTACTCAAACAGCGGAAAATACTCATCTGATGCAATGCAGAGACTGGGACCCCTGAACACGAAGTGTTTCAAGAGTGAGCGATCGGCTTTGTTCGGTAGAAACCGCGAGAAGCGCACATCGGCATCAAGTCAGTCGCACAACGACAGCGGAACGATGAGCATGGGCGCATTTCTTTGCGCTCTGCGATCGTTTCAATGTGTGCATGTATGTATGCACGGCCTGCGTATGAATGTATGCGTTGCTAGTGAAGTTTGGCAATAGGCAAATGCTTCGGCCAGCGCGCTGGCAGCCTGAAATCAATTTTCTGTCCCAGTCTCTGCATTGCATCAGATGAGTATTTTCCGCTGTTTGAGTACTCTATATGTTCGATGCTTAGTGGTATAACTTAGCGTCAATACATTGGGACACTTTGTCATAATAAATATAAATATACAAATAACCAAAAGACCACCAACAACTACATAAGCATTCCAGCGCCCAAGTAATATGATCTAACGCTTATACATAAGCCGATCACGGAGCGTGAAAATGCTGAGCATGCACTTTACAGCTCAAGCTACACATAACATATGCAATACTATACTCTCTTGGTGATCGGTCGTGATTGGCTTTTGCTCCTAATAATTTTCTTATTATTTACCTTAAATCACTATAACATTAACTTAGTTAATTTAAAATCAGTGCTAATTAGTCAATGGTAACAGTGTGTGTATAAATTCAACAAGAAGAAAGTTGGTGTAATTGGTAATTTGTAATTTAAATTGTATATCTGTAAATTTATTTTGCTGGCGCGTCTTCAGCGTCTTGAAATTTGTTTTTGTTTTTGTTTCAATTTTACAGTCCCACGCTTTTTCGCTCTCTCACGTTTGCTCCGCTCTCTTAGTGTCTTTGTGTCAACGATACAGCTGTAGTTTTTGTTCTATTGTTTTACTCTCGCTGCGAGCTTACACTTTTACGCTCTCCCACTCTCACGTCTTTTTACGCTCTCCGAGTGTACTGCGTTTGTGTTAGTGCTCACTTTTACAGCTCTCCCTTTGGACTCAGCTGTGTTGTTATAATTGTCGTAACTTGTCCGATCTACCAACTCTGGTCGTCACATCTCCTTCGCCTGAGTCTAATAAAACTCTTTACAAAACTCCTAAAACTACTTCTAATAAGAAAGCTGCTTCTAATAAGAAAGATACAATATTACTTGTCGCTGTTAAACCAAAGAAACTGGTTTTCGTTTCTCGCCTTGCACCTGATACTTCTATAAAAGAAGTAAAATCATATATTCAATCAAAAGTATCAGTAACAAATCTTATTGTAGAGAAATTTAAATTTCATTATACGCGTGATATTGCGTCTTTTAAAATTAGTATCCCTGCTGATAATTATACCCTTCGACCATTGAAAATGGTCCAAAAAGGGTATACTAACTTTGTGCAAATGTATGTAACAGGCAGAAGGAGGCGTGGCAGACCCCATAAAGTATATATATTCTTGCTCAGGATCACTAACCGAGTCGATTGAGTCATGTCTGTCTGTCTGGATGTCCGGATGTCCGGATGTCCAGACGACAGATGAGCACACAGATCTCAGCTATTATAAGAGCTAGAGTCACCAAATTTGGCAGGAAGACTCCTGTGTACTATAAGCAGATCAAGTTTATTTCAAATGTTAGGTGCCACGCCCACCGCTCCCACAAATCAATAATTTAATTTTTGAACTCAATTTGTAAGCGCTGTATAAAAGATTCAAGTTTCTGACTTTAACATATGCTAAGCTGAATGAAATATCTACGTAGTGTCCAAATCACAATGCGATCGAAATATAAACACAGAAGTTATTTAAGAAAGTATGCGCATAAAACCAAGTGATTCTGTCAACTAACAAGACAGGCGGGCGAGCGCGATGCGCGAGTGCCATCTGTCGGGATTAATTTCAAAGCATGTGCATATGCATATGTGTATGAATTCAACAAATTAAACTACACGGGAACATAGGTCGAAGGGTATCCCACTGTCGCGTTTTGCGCGACTGTTGCTCTCGTTTGCAATTAGTTTGCAACGGAACCTTCTGGCCGCCAGACTTAATTGTTAAGGAGTACTCTCCAAAACAAAAGAGTCGTACCACTTCCTTTAATACCCTGTGCTTCTTCTTCTAATGTGACATCAAAAAACTAGTAGAATTAACCTCTCATTTTCTTGCCTACCAAAATGTTAGAGGCCTAACCCTAAGCTTTCTAAGCTGTATGCTGATTCTGTATCCCTAAGCTTTCTAAGCTGTATGCTGATTCTGTATCCTTTGATTACCAATTACTAATATTTACTGAAACTTGGTTGAAACCTGAAGTAGAAAGTTGCTCGATTTTCCCAGACACGTACACCTGTTTCAGATGTGATCGTTTGTCACGAACAGGAGGTGGTGTTCTAATAGCTGTAAAGTCAGACCTTTCTTCTGAATTAGTTTCAATTGACCATAGTGGACTTTTAGAATTCGTATGTGTAAAAGTAACACTGTATCAAATTTCAATTTATATTACCTGTTCTTATATTCCCCCCTCATCTGATATTTCCGTCTACTTGGACCATCTTTCATTTATCCAAACTGTTGCATCCAAACTATCTGATAGAGATTATCTACTAGCTTTTGGTGATATTAACTTACCAGAAGTTGGTTGGTCATCTCAATCCGATATTCTGGTGCCCTCTATTTATAATTCTTTTTTAAATGGCCTATCCGAACTATCTTTATTTCAAATTAATTATGTTCCTAATTGTAGCGGTAGAATGCTTGATTTAGTTTTCTCTTCTGACATACTATTAAACACTATCTCCAGAACTGATCCCTTAGTACATCCTGAAGATCCCTACCATCCTACGTTTGACCTTGTTCTAGCTCTGCCTACTCCTATGCAAACTGCATCTGTTCCTCGTAAAGTAAAATCACGTTGTTTCTGTAAGACCGATTTTGCAACATGATTAGTAATTTTTTTATTCATGTTCTGACCTAAATACTTGTATCTCATTTTTTTATTCCTCCATGAATTCATTTTTCGACCAATGTGTTCCTCTTGCTTTTCTCGTAAAGTCAAACAGGCCATGTTAAAAAATTTGAAAACTCGGAATTTTAAAAAATTTAAACTAACTCGTAAACCTTTTGATTTCTCAAAATATATTGCTGTTAGAGCAAACTTTTGTAAAGACTCGTACAGGAAAATTGTCACAATGGTGGTTGTGACCTCCCACAAGTGTAAAATTCAACCGGGCGGGCGAGATCTTCTTGACCGTGCTCATTCGGAGAGAAAGGGGTGGTTCTTGCCTACTGAAGGTTGCGATTACATAAAGTTTAAATAAGATCTCTGGTGAAAGCTAAACTTCCAAAAACAAACACAAAGATTATTAGGCCCTATCAAAGCAGGTCAACAATAGAAAACTTCGTGAACGAAACACATAGTTTAATACGACTAAAGCGTCGCATAAGGAAGCAGATGTTGTTGCATCCTTGCGCTCTAAACCCATCCAACCATGATCTCCAGGCGCGATGTTGTGAAGATCCCAAAAAAAACGAGAGCAACAGTCGCGCAAAACGCGACAGTGGGATACCCTTCGACCTATGTTCCCGTGTAGTTTAATTTGTTAAATTCATACACATATGCATATGCACATGCTTTGAAATTAATCCCGACAGATGGCGCTCGCGCTTCGCGCTCGCCCGTCTCCCTTGTTAGCTGACTTGGTTGTATGCTCATACTTTCTTCAATAACTTCTGTGTTTATTGTTCGATTGGATTGTAATTTGGGGACTACATAGATATTTTATTTAGCTTACTATATGTTTAAGTCAGAAAGTTGTATCTTATATACAGCGCTTACAAATTAATTTCAAAAATTAAATTATTGATTTGTGGGCGCGGTGGGCGTGGCACCTAATATTTGAAATAAACTTCATCTGCTTATAGTACACAGGAGTCTTCCTGCCAAGTTTGGTAACTCTAGCTTTTATAATAGCTGAGATCTGTGCGTTCACACAGACAGACGGACAGACAGACAGACATGGATCAATCGACTCGGCTTGTGATCCTGTGCAAGAATATATATATTTTATGGGGTTTCTCACGCCTCTTTATGCCTGTTACATACATTTGCACAAAGTTAGTATACCCTTTTTTGACCATTTTCAATGGTCGAAGGGTATAAAAATTAACTATGTTACTATGTCTACAGGAACAATAATTATTTTAACAACACATTCTTTTCAATTTCAAATTTCTCATAATTTATTATAAACTTCTTTCTTAATAATTTTCCTCATTTTAGTGCATATTTATTTACAAGCTTTTTGGTATTTAATTTTTATTTAATTTTTGCTCAATGTTTCTTTCATTTATTATTTTTCAGCTAAATTTCACTAAAGTTCCTCCTAATTTCTCTCAGTGTAAGATAACAATACTTTATTTATATAAGGTTGTCAAATATCCGCCTTTTTGTCTTTTGAATTTCGCGGCTATGTACAAAGCGCTACAGAGCTCGTATCTGGCAACACTATACATAATTTGAAAGGTCTTGACATAACCTACAAAACGACGCTACGCATGGTTAGTTTGGATATTTCGTTCAACAGTTATAGACGTGTAAACATGGAGTTCACTAACGCCGAAATTCGCGCTATTTTAAAGTTTTCCTTCGTTAAAGGCAAATCCGCTAGAGAAACGTTCCGTGAGATTAATGGTGTTTTGGGGGATGGTACTCTATCACTTCGAACCGCGGAGGAATGGTTTCGACGATTCAGAGCCGGTGAAAACGACACCATGGATAAGCCAGCCGGCGGAAGACCTGTGACGACAAATACCGATCAAATCATGGAATACATCGAGTTAAACCGGCATGTGGCATCTCGTGACATCGCCCAGGAGATGGGAGTTAGTCACCAAACCATTTTAAACCATCTGCAGAAGGCTGGATACAAAAAAAAGCTTGATGTTTGGGTGCCGCATGATTTGACGCAAAAAAACCTTCTGGACCGAATCAATGCCTGCGATATGCTGCTGAAACGGAACGAACTCGACCCATTCTTGAAGCGGATGGTGACTGGCGACGAAAAATGGATCACATACGACAATATCAAGCGAAAACGGTCGTGGTCGAAGGCCGGTGAATCGTCCCAAACAGTGGCCAAGCCGGGATTGACCGCCAGGAAGGTTTTGCTGTGTGTTTGGTGGGATTGGAAGGGAATCATCCACTATGAGCTGCTCCCATATGGCCAGACGCTTA
Organism: Zaprionus davidi; assembly: GCA_018903715.1. NCBI lineage: Eukaryota > Metazoa > Arthropoda > Insecta > Diptera > Drosophilidae > Zaprionus > Zaprionus davidi. Next base: position 25,854 of record JAEIGL010000114.1, on the reverse strand, counting down.
ATTCTACCATCTACTGCGAACAACTGGACCGCTTGAAGCAGGCGATCGACCAGAAGCGTCCAGAATTGGCCAACAGGAAGGGTGTAGTGTTCCACCAGGACAACGCCAGACCACACACTTCGTTGATAACTCGTCAGAAGCTACGGGAGCTCGGATGGGAGGTTTTATCGCATCCACCATATAGCCCGGACATAGCGCCAAGTGATTACCACCTGTTCCTGTCCATGGCGAATGCCCTTGGTGGTGTAAAGTTGAAAAAGAGGCATGTGAAAAGTGGCTGTCCGAGTTCTTCGCAAATAAGGAGGGGGGCTTCTACGAGGGAGGTATTATGAAGTTGCCGTCTAGATGGAAACAGATTATCGAACAAAACGGCGCATATTTGAACTAAATCCGATCACTGTATCACTTTTTATAAAGCATTGAATAAAGAGCAAAAAAGCGGATATTTGACAACCTTATACATAATTATCTTTCTATCCAAACACAATCAACATTCGCTAAGGTCTTTCTAGGGTTAAGCAAACAAGTCGACTTATCTCAATATTTTTGCCGTGACTGTAATTCTTTTTCTTTTGTTTCTCTGAGTTATTGTGGGTTATGTGTAACAATTTATTTGTATCTATTTGATCGCGTATTTATTTGTATTTGTATTTATTTGATCAGGGATAAGCAAAACTAAAACAGACAAATGCATGAGGATGTGCGAATGTACACCTGTAAGATCAGCAGTCACTGAGCTTACGAACAGAGCGCATAAGCAGAGCGCGCACGCTGCTTACAGCAGTACATACGTACAAATTCTGCGCTCGTATGTAATTATGTATGTATGTCTATGCCAAAGCATAAACGGATAGGTAACAAAAGCAGACAGACCGAAAATTGTGCAAAAAAAAATTTAAATATAGTTATGTATATCTATGTATATATAGTGACATATGCACATACATGATGACATATGCACATCATACATACATAGTAACAGACTCACACGGCACTATACAAACTCCACTCAAGTTACAACGCCTTATGCAAAAGAATTGTCGTAAACATCTTACTCAGCAAAAGTATCCACGCGCATGCAGTCGCTTAGCGATTCTACATGATCATATTATACACACAAACATAAAACATACATACTCTATTTGATAAACATATCTGCAGTTTAAAGCTTACAACGAAATATTCTTATATTGAATTTTTAGTCTTAAGCTGAATGCCAATCTAAATAAACGCCAACTCCAATATAAAATTGAGAGGGTCAAGTTTATGAGTTTTATTTCGGTTTCCGGTGTGGAATATTTCAGCGTTGGTCTCTGGACCATTAGTTCGACTCAACACGAGATATTTTGATATCTCACGTCAGTGGCGCAGCCGGTAGGATAACAGTGTTCGAATATAGATGCGATAGCCAGACTTTCCAATTCTCGCATTCGTTCTCCAGTTATCCGCAAATGAACTTTCGCATCGGTCAACAACGCTTTAAGTTTACGTAAGTAAACCTTGACAGTGAAGTGATAACCGTGAAACCTGGCAAAACACAATTGTCGTTAAGAAACTTAAAAACAATTTTAAGAAGACGCTCTAGAATTCGCCGGAGTGATAAATCCAAACGGTTATCTCCAAGAGAGTGAAATAGCTAGAAGTGCAGTGAAAATTAACAACTGAAACTTTATAAATAAGAAAAATAAATAAACTAAGTGAAACACATAAAGCAAAAACTTACTTAAATCAACTTACAAACTAAAAAAAAAAAAAAAACAATTCTTTTAAATAATTAAACATAACAAAAAACAAAAACAATATAAATTAATCAACAAATTAAAAACAAATCAACAAAATGGCAATGTCAGAGCAACAACCAATTCTTCTTTCGGAAGGTAACATGATCCAAGTGGAACGTCAAATACAAGCAGTAGAGAGCTTCCAAGGCGACGCAAATACTCTCTATACCTTCATAAGTCGCATCGACTTTATTCTCGCCCTGTATCAAACAAATGATGCACGACAACAACTTATCATCTTTGGGCATATCGAGCGCAACATTAGCGGCGACGTCATCCGTGCCCTGGGAGTTACGAACTTGACCACCTGGACAGATCTTCGCAAGCAACTCATCCTGAACTACAAGCCCCAAGTGCCGACTCATCAATTACTAGAGGAATTTCGTAACACACAGTTCCGAGGTAATGTAAGATTATTTTTGGAAGAAGCAGAAAGAAAAAGACAAATGTTAACTACTAAATTAGATTTAGAAAATGATTCTGATTCTTACCAGATTTAAGGTCTCTTATAAATACACTTCAAAAAAAAAACATTTATGAAGAACAAATTCATCAGCAAAATAATTCAAAGCCAACTGTCAATTCAAATACCAATAAATTGCAAAATAACAATTATAACAAGCATGCTTATAATCTACTCAACCCAATTACACCGTTTCAACCATCTTATAATGCAATTCATCATCAACCATATTACCAACCACCCACTTACATGACACCCCAAATACCTAGACCAAATTTTATACCCCAATTCCAACCCACCTTTTTCCAACAACGACCGAACGCACCTGTACCACAACAACCAAGACCATTTCGATACACTACTAGACAAGACATTTTTGACCAAAACCGAATTAGACCCAGTTTTGCAGGAGCACAAAATAATTATCCACCAGGAGGAAACATACCAGCTAACAACCCAATAAAGAGAGCAAGGCCATCCGATAGCGGACAATCAAAAATGAGCATAGATGAGACTAGATACCAAGAAGACATGCATAATCCATATCAATCGCCTTATAACCCAGTATATCCTTACCACCCCGCTTGCTATCAAACTGATCCTAATTTGTATTCTTATGATCCAAATGTCTACCCTATGCAAACTTATGATACTTCGTACCAAACTAACGATGCTCCAAACCAAGCCTATTACCCTTCAGGTCAAGTAGAAGAAGAGCAGCAACCTCTAAATGAAAATGAACATTCGGAAACAGAACAGGCAGAAAATTTTCAGTTATTAGCCTCGGATCAAATCAATACATAATTTTTAAATATAATGATATAAGTCTAAAGTGTCTTATTGACACCGGGTCAACCGTAAATTCGCTAACTCTAAACATTTTTGATTTACCTGAGAAACAGACAAACCACCTAATTCATACCAGCAATGGTTCGTTCACCATAAACAAAAGTACAACCTTGCCTCCAACCGATGTTTTCTCAGTAACTCAAGACATTTTGATACATGCTTTTTCAAATGATTATGATATGCTTATTGGACGCAAACTGTTATCTGCAGCAAAAGCAGTAATTGACTTTGAAACACAAACAGTAAAGATGTTTAGTAACAAATTCAAACTAATTAATTCGAATAACACTCCAGAGCAAAATCATTTTCAAGAACATCCCTCAACTCAGGAAAAACCTGAATTTGAAGAAAATTTGTTTCGACTAAATCACTTAAATATAGAAGAAAAATCAAAATTGACCACTCTTTTAAAGAAATTCAAAAATATCCAATATCGAGAAGGCGACAACCTTACTTTCACTAACCAACAAAAACACACGATTAACACTTCGCACAATATTCCGATTTATGCAAAGCCATATGGTTATTCACAAGCTTATGAAAGTGAAGTTGAAAATCAAATCCAAGACATGCTTAAACAAAAGATAATTCGGGAAAGTAATTCACCTTACTGCAGCCCCATTTGCCTTGTACCAAAAAAATTAGATGCCTCCGGACAGAAAAAATTTCGTATAGTAATTAATTATAGAAAACTTAACGAGATCACTGTAAACGATAGATTCCCTATACCAAACATGGACGAAATTTTAAGTAAGCTAGGCAGATGCAATTATTTCACAACAATCGACCTGGCAAAGGGCTTCCATCAAATTGAAATGGACCCTGAATCAATAGCCAAAACAGCATTTTCAACTAAGTATGGGCATTACGAATTTACTCGTATGCCATTTGGTCTCAAAAATGCACCAGCTACTTTTCAGCGATGTATGAACAATATACTTCGCCCACTTCTTAATAAAAATTGCTTGGTATACATGGATGACATCATTGTATTTTCCACTTCACTTGAAGAGCATTTGCAGTCTTTGCACGCAGTTTTCACGAAATTATCAGAATCCAACTTTAAATTACAACTAGACAAATGCGAATTCTTAAAGCAAGAAACCACGTTCTTAGGCCATGTCGTTACTAGAGGTGGACTAAAACCTAATCCCGAAAAAATAAAAGCCATTAAAAAGTACCCATTACCAAGCAAACCTAAAGAGATCAAACCCTTCCTAGGTCTTACAGGTAATTATAGGAAATTTATACCCAACTTTGCCGACATTGCTAAGCCTTTAACGAAATGTTTGAAAAAAGACTCTAAAATAGATACTAAACAGATGGATTTCATAGAAGCATTTGAAAAGCTTAAATATTTGATTTCCGAGGACCCAATCCTAAAAATACCTAATTTTGAAAGAAAATTCGTATTAACTACAGATGCTAGTAACGTGGCTTTAGGAGCTGTTTTGTCACAAGATGGACATCTAATCAGTTTTATTAGCAGAACCTTAAATGAACACGAAATTAATTACAGTGCCCTAGAAAAGGAGCTTTTAGCCATAGTCTGGGCGACAAAAAGCTTTCGACATTATTTGTTAGGACGATATTTTGAAATAGCTTCCGATCACCAACCACTTTGTTGGTTGCACAAATTAAAAGAACCAAATGCTAAATTAACGAGATGGAAGATCTGACTTTCGGAATACGACTTTGAAATCAAATGTATTAAAGGAAAAGAAAATTTTGTAGCGGGCGCCCTATCAAGAATAAAAATAGAACAGACGTTTTTCGTTGAATCTACCCAGCATAGTGCAGAAGAAGATAGTAGTAACCTAATAAGTTTGTTATATTTTCCAAAGGACCGCCTAGTGTTAGACATGAAACCTACTTCAAAAAGCAAATAATCCATATTTCGTATGACGAAATGACAATAGAAAAAGCCGAAAGAATTTTAGTCGACCATTTTTGTACAAAGACTAGCGTTTTATACATAGAGAGTGATGCAGACTTCGAAATAATTAAAGCTGCTCATAAAGAAATAATAAATACAAAGCACACTAAAATCACCCGTAGCCTAATTTTACTGAAAAATATACCTTCATATGCTAAATTTAAAGAGTTAGTCCTGAATACCCATGAAAAACTTCTACATCCCGGTATACAAAAAACTTCAAAACTCTTTGGCGAATCTTACTATTTGCCTAATAGTCAACTACTTATTCAAAACATTATAAATGAATGTCATATTTGCAATCTTTCTAAATCAGAGCACCGTAACACAGATATGCCGATGAAAATTACACCCAAACCAGAACATTGTCGTGACAAATTCGTCATAGACATTTATTCCTCTGAAGGTAACCATTATTTGAGTTGCATAGACATTTATTCAAAATTTGCTACACTTGAACGTATAAAAACAAAAGATTGGATAGAATGTAAAAATGCCCTTATGCGCATATTTAATCAATTGGGGAAACCTAGAGTATTGAAAGCAGACAAAGACGGCGCATTTACCAGTTTAGCCCTAAAACGATGGCTCGAAAGTGAGAATATCGAATTAAAACTAAACACAGCAAAAACAGGAATAGCAGACGTGGAGAGGCTCCACAAAACAATAAATGAAAAAATTCAAATAATTAAAAATTCCGACGATAACGAAGCTAAGCTGAGTAAAATAGAAATAATACTTGACATTTACAACCACAAAACCAAACATGATACTACTGGACAGACCCTAGCCCATATATTTCTCTATGCAGGACAACCATGCTTAGATACTCAACTTAACAAAGAAAATAAAATTAACGAAATTATTAACAACAGAAAAAAATATGAAATTGATTCAAAATATAGAAAAGGACCGCTACAGAGAGGTAAACTAGAGAATCTCTTCAAATTAAATAAAAATGTAGAACAAACGGACAATGACCATTACAAAATTACCAATAGAAATAGGGAAACTCACTATTATAAGACCCAGTTCAAAAAACAAAAGAAAATTAACCAAATTACCATCCCACAGGCCCCTGGCTCACAGTAATCCTACTCCTCATCTTTACCACAACATGTTACACCCAACAAATCGAAATAAATAACATCGATACCAACCATGGATATTTGCTTTTCTCGGATAAACCTATACAGATGCCATCTGCATACGAGCACCATTGCTTAAGAATTAACCTAACCGAAATTAATAGCATAACTGACCATTTTAGCCAAAGTATAGCTAACTACAATAATGTACCCCATATCCAGTTGTTATATAAAAAATTGCTTAGGGAACTAAACGGAATCAACTTACACCAAGGAAACAGACAGAAAAGAGGACTGTTTAATATAATAGGTTCAGCATACAAATTCCTTTTTGGCACCTTAGATGACAATGACCGAGTAGAAATTCAAAAACACTTAGAAGCACTAGGAACAAACTCAGTAAGATTACACGAACTAAATGACAGTTAATAAATAAAGAGATGCAAAAAGTTGAAGAATTTGAAAACTACCGAATAAACATCGATACATTAGTACACGAACTTCTACAGTTTACAGAATACGAGTATATAGAAGACATAGAGATGGGTATGCAGCTCTCTCGACTCGGACTATTTAATCCAAAACTGTTGAGCTATGACAGACTAGAAAACGTAAACGCAAACGAGAGCAACAGTCGCGCAAAACGCGACAGTGGGATACCCTTCGACCTATGTTCCCGTGTAGTTTAATTTGTTAAATTCATACACATATGAACATGCTTTGAAATTAATCCCGACAGATGGCGCTCGCGCTCGCCCGTCTCCCTTGTTAGCTGACAGAAGCACTTGGTATTATGCTCATACTTTCTTAAATAACTTCTGTGTTTATTGTTCGATTGGATTGTAATTTGGGGACTACGTAGATATTTCATTTAGGTTATTATATGTTTAAGTCAGAAAGTTGTATCTTATATACAGCACTTACAAATTAAGTTCAAAAATTAAATTATTGATTTGTGGGGGCGGTGGTGGCACCTAACATTTGAAATAAACTTCATCTGCTTATAGTACACAGGAGTCTTCCTGCCAAGTTTGGTAACTCTAGCTTTTATAATAGCTGAGATCTGTGCGTTCACACAGACAGACGGACAGACGGACAGCCGGACAGACGGACAGACAGACAGACATGGCTCAATCGACTCGGCTTGTGATCCTGAGGGTCGTTTGATAAGTCCGTGACTTTTTGAATAAAATATATTTTTTTCGTCAAAGAAGCGTTTTATTTCTCAACATAATCTCCTTTTAGCTCTATACATTTAGTCCAGCGTTTTTCCAATTTTTTTATTCCTTCCAAATAATAGGTTTTCTCAAGGCCCTCAAAATAGTCGTTTGTTTCTGTGATGACCTCTTCATTTGACCCGAATCTCTTACCGCCGAGCCATTTCTTCATGTTTGGAAACAAAAAATAGTCACAGGGGGCTAAATCTGGAGAATATGCTGGATGGGGTAGCAGTTCGTAGCCCAATTTATGAAATTTTGCCATGCTGACTACACACGTGTGCACCCGTGCATTGTCCTGATGGAACAGCACTTTTTTTCGCCAAATGCGGTCGTTTCTGCTTCAAATCAATATCGAATCTGTCCAAAAGCTCTGAATAATATTCGCCGGTGATCGTTTTACCCTTTTCAAGGTAATCGATGTGAATGATACCTTGTGCATCCCAAAAAACTGTGGCCATGACCTTGTTGGCCGACAGACCCACCTTGGCCTTCTTTGGTGCACGTTCACCCGGAGAAACCCACTGTCTTGATTGTTCTTTGGTCTCTGGTGTGGTGTGGTGGATCCATGTTTCGTCTACGGTAACGAAACGGCGCAAAAATTCGTTTGGATTGCGGTTGAACATCGCCAAACACTCCTTTGAAATGGTCACACGGTTGCGCTTATGGTCGTGTGTGAGCAATCGCGGCACCCATCGCGCGGAAAGCTTTTTCATGTCCAAATATTCATGTAAAATGTGATGTACCCGTTCAGTTGAGATGCCTACAGCCTCAGCTACCTCACGCACTTTCATTCTCCGATCATCCAATATCATTCCATGGATTTTGTCGACGATTTCTGGCATGACGACCTCTTTTGGGCGACCTGAACGTTCGGCATCACTTGTACTGGTACGACCACAACGGAACTCAGTAAACCATTTCTTAACCATTGAAATTGATGGTGCAGAGTCCCCATAATATTTATCAAGTCTTTCCTTGGTTTCGGTGATGGATTTTTTACGCAAAAAATAATGCTTAATTAGCACACGAAATTCACTTTTTTCCATTTTCGTTAAAATTCACGAGATCGTCTGCTTTCAATGCCTATAAAACGCAAACCAAAAAACGCAGCTTTCTCAAAATTTTACAGTCAGCTGTTAATCGATAACTGCTGACAGGAGCAGTGTTGTATTTAGAGCAGGTGCGCGGCAAATACAAAAAGTCACGGACTTATCAAACGACCCTCGTACTTTATGGGGTCTCCCACGCCTCCTTATGCCTGTTACATACATTTGCACAAAGTTAGTATACCCTTTTTTGACCATTTTCAATGGTCGAAGGGTATAAAAACATATTATCAATTAAAACATCAACATGGATTAACTACAAAGACAATCTTCTGCTTATTATATCCCACATACCCACTAATCAAGAATTAATTAATACTGTGAAAATCATTCCCTATCCCGACCACAATGGTTATTAGCTAGACCACACTAACACACTATCCTATTTTGAAAAAGACGGAAAAGTATTTACTTCTGAAAACATAGAAATTGACGATGAATGCATTACAAATATAATTAAACTTAATAAACCAATTTGTAATTACACACCTATTCAATCAACAGAAATAATTAAATACATTGAACCAAATACAATTGTGACATGGAATCTAACTGAAACAAAACTGAAACAAAATTATCAAAACTCAAATAATAATCTACAAATTAAAGGAAATAAAATTATGCAAATAAAACAATGTAAAGTTGAACTAGGAAACACAATTTTAAGCGAAAATTACCAAACACCAGAAATAAATTTGACTCCTTTATATTCACCTTTAGAATTAACAAAAATTAAAATTATAAGACACAATGACATTGTACAACTAATAACAGAAAATAATTACACTTTTTATTTTATTATCGCAATAATTATTCTGGTAATAATCTTATTATATATTTATCTTAAATATGTAACATTTAATCCAATTACTTTATTGTATTCAAAACTAAGATCAATGAAAACAACAAACGTAAACATGTCACAAAATTCAAATATTAATCAAGAACCACTACCTAAATTGTATCCATCAGTCACTGAATAACCATTGACTTCTCTTTAAGGGGAGGGTAGTGACATATGCACATACATAATGACATATGCACATCATACATACATAGTAACAGACTCACACGGCACTATACAAACTCCACTCAAGTTACAACGCCTTATGCAAAAGAATTGTCGTAAACATCTTACTCAGCAAAAGTATCCACGCGCATGCAGTCGCTTAGCGATTCTACATGATCATATTATACACACAAACATAAAACATACATACTCTATTTGATAAACATATCTGCAGTTTAAAGCTTACAACGAAATATTCTTATATTGAATTTTTAGTCTTAAGCTGAATGCCAATCTAAATAAACGCCAACTACAATATAAAAACCCTCTCAAGTTTATGAGTTTTATTTCGGTTTCCGGTGTGGAATATTTCAGCGTTGGTCTCTGGACCATTAGTTCGACTCAACACGAGATATTTTGATATCTCACGTCAGTATATATATATATAGGTACTGGCGCACATACATATGTACACGTGGTGGACAATATGATTTCACCTACATATGTACGTACATATATGCACGCACAAATGTTTAGTTATAACGAGGCGCAAAATTATTAAGTACTTAAAGCCGGCAAAAGGAAATGCAAATATATATAAATAATATGTCTGTTCATCACTTACATGTCTTACTCCTCGATGAAAGGCCTTCCAACGATGGTATTTTATTTGTGTTAGTTTATTATATATATTAATTTTCTCTTGGGCTTAGATTGCGCTAACAAGGTGCATATATGTATGCACATTGGTCACTGACACTAACTTTTCAAAAGGTAAATCACAAATAAAATATTTAACGCACTGCATTGGCGAGCAAAAAAAATATTTCGACCGCAAACTAATGTAATATTAGTAACAAAAAAATATTTCGGCAACGCGACGATCGGCCTCTCTTTGTGGCTACGGCGACGAAACTACTCTAGCGCAGTCAAGCACGAGTTCTATTCTCCTTGTCTCCGGTTTGCCCTCGTCGTTTATGCCCTTCCGAGGGGCGCTCGAAAAGTTTCTCGTGCTGAGATTATTCGAAGCTGCGCACACCAATGTGGCCAGCTGGGGGGCCACGGGGGTTCAAGAGGTTAACCTCCTGGATTTTCTGGCACTGGGCAGAGAGTGACAAAAATTAGCAAAGAAAAAATTAACAAATACGGGTGCTAGTAATTACCATGAACTATGCTGCCTTAGGAGCGGGGGTTGCTTGGTTCGTCCGATCGCTACAAGACTGGATGTCTCGCGATTTCGGGCCTGCGTGCATAGGTTGCACGTGGAGGTGTATGCGTTGCTCGGCTCTTTTAATACTTTATGCAGTCAGAATGCAGACTAAGCAGACGGCGCGGTTAAATGCTCTCACGTGGTGCAAGACGGGCAACCAGACGTGGAGACGACACTAGCGATAGGTTGAAAGAGAGAGAGTCGTTCTCGCAGGGGTCTTTTATAGCCAAAAATTTGGGACAAGTTCGTATGAAGTTGGCTGCGCTAATACGCTCTAAGCGCATAAGCTACATTTACGGGATGTAAGAGAGAGTTATCTTAGCATGAAGCTACGAATGAGCAGACTCAATGGGCAGAAGGAGATAATGGAAATGAAATGTTGCGTTTATCTGGCGAAGCGTGTTGCTAACGTGTATGTTGCGAAGTTCGGTGCAATGTTGCTGAACTTAGAAATGTTGCATAGGTAAACAATGGTGCGAATCCTAACTAAATATTGCAAAATTTGACAAATGTTGCTATTGCTGATGTTAAGAGCATCGGCGGAGTTTGCAGCAACAAATGCGACCATTATTGCTCTAAATACAAATTGTTACAACGAGTATTTGAGTCGTTGTCGTTTGCAGTTCGCCCAGGACCCTAAGCAGTTTTAAAATTTCGTCAATCTGAAACGTAGATCTTGTAGATTCCCTGCCTCTTTATTTTTCGGCAAAAATGAAGCAAGCACTGATCGGATCAGGATCCGATTTGTTTGCAGACTTTTTTCAATCTACCTACTCAACTAATACGCATAGCTTTTCCATACATCTTTACCCTTAATAATTTTAATACTCTTTTTTGTCCTACTTTTAACAAAACTTCTTTACTTAGTGATTTGAATTCTATTAAAATCGTTTTCTCTTCTGGCCCTGATGGAGTTCCAGGATGTGTTATAAGATTTTGTGCTGATTCACTTCTAAAGCCTATTTTTAAGCTGTTTGACTTGTCACTGTCTAAAACCTATTTTTAAGCTGTTTGACTTGTCACTGTGTAACAGTTATTTTCCACCTATTTGGAAAAACTCTTTTTCCATTCCTCTTCACAAAAGTGGACCTAACCACGATGTGAAGAACTATGAGTATATCCAAATTGTCTGCAATACCTAAGATTTTTGAAAAAATTCTTATGACTCAGTTAACCTTTATGAGTAAATCAATAATTTCGCCCCATCAACATGGGTTTGTAAAGGCAAGATCTACAGCTTCTAATCTTCTTGAATTTTCTTCCCGCATTACTTTAGGATTTCGGAAGAAAATGCAAACAGATATCGTTTATACTAACTTCAGTAAAGCATTTGATTCCGTAAATCATATCTGGTTAAGCGGCAGATATCGTTTATACTAACTTCAGTAAAGCATTTGATTCCGTAAATCATAATCTCTTGATTCATAAGTTATATTTAATCGGTTTTCCACAAAAGCTTATTTTGACTAACGATTATTTAACTAACGAGTCTCAACGAGTTCTTTTTAAATACTGGCTTTCAAAGCCAATCTTAGTAACTTCTGGTGTTCCTCAGGGCAGCCTTCTTGGACCTTTGCTTCTTAACGTTTTTATTAACGATCTTCCTTCAATACTTCTTCACTCTAATATCCTTATGTATGCTGATGACGTGAAACTCTGTTTGACATATAGTGATCCTGCATAATCTGCTGCATCTTAACTGTTTGAAGTGCAAATTTATGTCATTTTACAGAGGAAGCTATCATGTCTTCAATTATACTATTGTTTTAAACCCGCTTTCAAGAATAACCGAGGTAAACGATTTAGGTATTCTCTTTGATCATAGATTGAAATTTGATCGTCACATTGCACAAATTGTCAATAATGCATTTCGAGTACTTGGTTTCATTAGAATATGGGCCAAAGAATTCAGGGATCCTTATACGAAAAATTACTTTATATTTCTCTTGTTCGTCCAATTCTTGAATATGGTTCTTGCGTGTGGTCGCCGCAATATCAAATTCACCAAGATAGAATTCAGTCTGTTGAAAAGCAATTTTTACTTTTCGCTTTGCGTAGTTTCAACTGGGTACCAGGTGTCGACTTACCACCTTGTTCTAGTAGACTGCTTCTTATTAACCTACCTTCTCTTACTATTCGTCGTATTATGTTAGGTGTTACGTTTCTTTTTAAACTAATCAAGTACGACATTGATTCTCCTATTCTGCTTAACCAAATCAATTTCTGTATTCCTTCTAGAGTAACTAGTAATTTTTTGTAACTTTCCTTGGACTTTTGTCATAACAATTATAGCTTGCATGATCCCTTTCGAGTTCTTTGTGCTGATTACAATAGACTAGTTAGAGCTTTCAATTCAGAGTCCTCCCTTAATTCGATCAAACTATCCATTCTTAACTACTTAACACTTTACAACAATTAACACTAACCCATTGATCTGATTGGGTTTTAATTATACCCTTCGACCATTGAAAATGGTCAAAAAAGGGTATACTAACTTTGTGCAAATGTATGTAACAGGCATAAGGAGGCGTGGGAGACCCCATAAAGTATATATATTCTTGCTCAGGATCACAAGCCGAGTCGATTGAGCCATGTCCACATATACTAAGCTGAATGAAATATCTACGTAGTGTCCAAATCACAATCCGATGGAACAATAAACACAGAAGTTTTTTAAGAAAGTATGTGCATAAAACCAAGCGCTTCTGTCAGCTAACAAGGGAGGCGGGCAAGCGCGAGCGCCATCTGTCGGGGTTAATTCAAAGCATGTGCATATGCATACATATGTGTATGAATATAACAAATTAAACTACACGGGAACATAGGTCGAAGGGTATCCCACTGTCGCGTTTTGCGCGACTGTTGCTCTCGTTTTTAATTTAAATTAAATTAAAGTATTAATAATCTTTTAATTCATTTACTTTCATCCTTTTAAAAAAATTATTATTAATGTAATCAATTTTTATTCTTAATTTTTATTGTAACTTTTCCCAGTCGACTCCCATTAGTCGACATTAAGTAAATAAATAAAATGCCTTCTGCACACATATGTATATGTATATATGTAATTAAGAATACATAGATATAAGCATTGTATGTGCGGGTTAGCTGAACCCAACATCAGCACACATTGAGCATTCAAATAAAGAACCTCAAATAGAGCAGAAGCTCTTCTGTCATTAACAACTAAATACATTTTTATCAACTAACACTCGTTACAATACAACTTTCGGACATTATCATATACTAAGCTGAATGAAATATATACGTATTCCCCAAATTGCAATCCGATTGGACAATAAACATGCAAGTTATAAAAGAAAGTATGATAATAACAAGGGAGGCGGGAGAATAATTTCAAAGCATAAATACGAACATAGGTCGAAAGGTATCCCACTGTCTTACTGGTTATATCCTTCGACCATTGAAAAAGGTCAAAAAAGAGTATACTAACTTTGTGCAAATGTATGAAACAGGTAGAAGGAGGCGTGGGAGACCCCATAAGGTATATAAATTCTTGCTCAGGATCACAAGCCGAGTCGATTGAGCCGTCTGTCTGTGTGAATGCACAGATCTCAGCTATTATAAAAGCTAGAGTTACCAAAGGCTTCACAAATTTTTCGATTTTTTTAAGATTAAGTCGAAATTCAGATGTACTACGTAAATTTTGACTTCAGATTCAGACTTAGAAGCTTAAAATACATGTTAAAACATATACCATATTGCATGCTCAGATCAGGATTCTATATCTTTTAGGGTATATTTTAAGGCTTTTCAGTTTTGTGAGGTTATGTCGAAGTCCAGACGTGATGGAGAATTTCTGACCTCAGATTCGGATTCAGTGACCCAAAATACATATGACTGCATATGCCGCTTAACCAGATCATGAAACTTCTTTTTTATATGGGATTGTGTTATCTTTTAACAAAACAAAAGGGAACTGCTGAAGAACCATTGTCAGTAGGTCAGCCAATATAGGTAACCAAAATCAACGAACAGAAGACGGACTGCTGAAGAACCATTGTGAAGGCAGTATCTCTGAAACTGAGAAGCTCAACAATAAAAGCAATCGAGTACCTGGACTCGAAGTGCAAAAGACAAGGAGCAACCCTTTCCCGCCGGCAAGCCCCCAAATGGGAGGATCGTGATTATATGGACCACAACATTTAAAATTGGAGATGCGTATCAATGCCACACCGACGACTCAAGGGAGGGAGACACTGCAAGCCCAGAAGCAGATCGGCAAACTGGAAGAGAACCTCGCCCCGGCACAGATGGGCACTCTCGAGAAGGACCTCAGCCAAAACACAGAAGGGTAAACTCAATACGCACCTCACCCAGTCGCTGATGCGCATAGAAGAGTCCACTTCATAGACCTCCGCACAAAAAGCATGGATGTAAGTGGGAGCAGCAGGAATGTGAGAGTGGAACCCAAACACGGGGCCCCAAATATGTAGATACTTTGGGCGTCTACGAAGTTGGCACCGCACTGAGTAGTGTCGGGTTAATAATATGCGCTACAAAACCAGATCAGGATCGCACCAACAGTCTACAGAGTTCACCCCATAGCACCAAAATGACAATTACGGTGACCAATCTGGACTTCTTAGATCACTCTCAGACCCTGGAGTAATTTTCCGTTTAGCAAAATAATTTCAACATTGAGCTGTCCAATATTCATTTTGAGCAGTTCGATCTGGATATTTAGGAAGCTGAATCGACAGCTAAGATGCCGGGACAACAGCTTGAAAATCTGCTACTCGATGCAGAAACAATTGATAAAGGCAAAAACGAAAACGTGCAACACAAAAGCGAAGTTCTTGTATTGTAGCTATTAAAAGTTGAATTTTGCATACAAATGTAGAATTGCAAATTTTAATAGTTGTATTTAATGTTTAAATACAAACAACCAGATATTATGTTTACTTGAGGGCTATACATACGTATATTATATACGTATGTACAATCTTCATCTACTATGCAACTGCTAGTGTCTCTCTGTCAGAGGGGACCCTGGTTGGTGTGGTTCGATGACTAGAAAAGGTGTTAAGATATATAGAGAACGATTTGTAGCTTTACAAAAAAAAAATTTTAGTCCCGTTGCCTTTTTAGATCGATGATACAAGTTATAAATTTACTGACGTCAGCCATCGTGTCGATGGATGTGTGCTATGTATGCACAAGCTCGTATATGAATGTATGCGTTGCTTGTGAAGTTTGGCAAAAGGCAAATGCTTCGGCCAGCGCGCTGGTAGCCTGTCAATTTTGTGATTCGGCGTCGAGAGCATAGAGACTGAGGCACAGGGCCGTAGTGAGGGTTTCACGGGCTCCTGTGCAATACTTATCAGGGACTCCTAAAAATTTTACCTTAAATAATAAATATATTTGTGTTTACCAAAGAAATTAAATTGTACAAATATATCCGCATTAATAACATTTTTATGTTTGGTAACCGTGAGCCCCTGACTGTTGAGGGCCCTTCTGTGCCGCACAGCCTGCGCACTTTTAGCTACGGGCCTGGCCAGTGTGAAATCAACTGTGTGTTTGTTTTTGTCTTTGTCATCGAGAGCTAAGAGACCGAATTACAGTGAGCCAAAATGGTTATTTGGCGGCAATAATTTTAGCATCAGAAAACACGTGTATTTATGTTTAATTTTTGAGAATATGGGTTGAAAATTCATAATTATAATATATTTTGTAGAGCAAAATTATAATATAAAAAAAAGTTGTGACAATTATAATTTTTTTTGTATATGAGTTTATGAGTTTACCAATATTGACAAAATTTATGAATTAAAATAAAAAATTCTGAATACATAAATATGTAATTACTAAATAAAATTATCCTCATAGAGCAAGCCACATGTTTTCAAAAGTTTTAAAATGTTCGTTGCAAGATAACCATTTTTGTCCACTGTGTCTGTCTCTAGGCTCTCGACGCCGAAACACAAAATTGACAGGTTGCCAGCGCGCTGGCCGAAGCATTTGCCTATTGCCAAACTTCACAAGCAACGTATACATTCATATACGAGCTTGTGCATACATAGCACACATACATCGACACGATGGCTAGCGCAAAGAAATATGCCCATACTCATCGTTTCGCTGTCGTTGTGCGACTGACTTGATGCCGCTGTTTGCTGTTTCTGGATTGCTCACCAAAGAGAGCTGAACGCTCACTCATATAACACTTCTTATAACACTTCGCCGGGGGTCATAAGAAACCAAAACCACTCGACCGCTACTTTTCGCTGTTTGAGTACATTTTCTCTTCATTAGTATTTACTTTTTTTTTTAGTTTTACGATTTCAGCATTTTCTTTCTTTGCTTTAAAAGATCTAAGTTACTAATATTTGGGCCAGTGAATTGAATAATTAACTTAGCAAATCATATCGTGTGCAATAAAATTTTCTTCCACTTACCCCGACAAGATCATTGGTACCAAGTTGATGTATGGTGTGGGTTGCAGCTTTGTTACAAAATAATAATGCTTATGGCACACACATAATTATCAATTCACTGTTAAGGAGCTGCTTATATATTTTTTTTTCTATATTTTTATTTTTTTTTGAATGATCAGTTAAGCACACTGCATTGGCCTAGTTGCCGAAGAATGTGTTTCAGAAACTTTATATAAATGAGAAAGAAGACGAATTATTCAAGCTATTTTCGAAATTAATTTTAAGAAACTTTTAAGTATTCATATATAATATGAATACTTAAAAATTAAAACCCAAATTTAATTCCTTTTAGCACTCATATTAAATTTAAGTTTTAATCTTTAAGTACTCATATTAATTTTTAGTTTTTAATTTTACTTTCTTTGTTTTAGTATTTATAGTATATTCAATTTAACTTTTTAAGTATTCTATAAGGATGCATGAATGAATTTAACAATTAGTCGTTTAGTGTATGTGTGATGTGCGTGTGTGTGATTGATTTTTACATTATTTTATTTTTATCCATTTTTACTGCGCGGATACGGGCCGAGAATGTCGATGTATAAACGCTGGAAAGGCCTATCCGTCGTGGCCCCATTACCCATCGGAGGTCTCAAAATGACGTTGGGAGATTTTGTGGCCTTGCACACGTCGCAATTGCGTACGTAACGCTTGCGGAACCCAAAGTTTCCATGCCAGCTGCTCACCAACAGCTGTGCCGTCGGTGTGTTGTGTGCATATGTACAAATATTGGTCCTTGACTTTCAAGTCAGGATAGTTACCATCAGGGCTTAAAGCCTCTTTGGGTACTTGACGATACTCCGAATCCTCAAAATGGGGAGAATCTAAGTCGATGACTGGCTTGAGCACTCCTAGTGCTTCTACCTCATTTTGGTAAAATCGGGATAGTGCATCAGGTACTACGTTATCCTTCCCTCTACGATGACTAAGACTGAATTTATAACCCTTGAGGTTTGGTTGACGCATCAGCCAGAGGAGACTCGCATGGTCTGTAATTATCTCAAACTCCTGCAGCTCGAGATAACAACGGAATTTTTCGATGGGCAGCACCGCAGCCAAGCATTCTGTGATACTGTAGTTGCGTTGCGCAGAGTTGAGCTTCTTCGACATGAAGGCAACAGGGCGCTCTTCATTGTCATCTGACAACTGAACCAATTCTGCTCCCACGCAACAATCGCTAACGTCGCAGTGTACATAAAATTTCTTTTCAAAGTCAGGATTTTGTTGGACGGGTGCTAACGTAATAATTTACCTCAAGTTTGTAAAAGCGACTTGAGCTGCATCCGTGCACACAAACTTCTTTTTTGAAGATTAAAGGTCAGTTATCGGAAATATCAGCTCAGCAAAGTTCTTGATAAATCGCCTATACCACCCTACAAAAGCTTTGAAGTGCCGACATCAATGTCATGACTCAAAAGTGACGTTTTTCCCAGCCCTTGCTCAGCATAATTTGGAAACAAATTGATGACTGCAGCGGGACGAGCTCTTTGAGATTCAGTCAAATGGTATTGCTTCTCCTCTTCTTTATTATCGCTTAATAAGCTCGGAGGACCAATGGCAGAAATAACTCCGGGAGCAAGGTCGAAATCTCCAGAAGCTTATGCCTTAAATTACACGTTTACTAATGGGTGGAATAACGTAAAAATCTATCTTTTTACAAATGCCGTTGTAGTTCATATCAACGCAGAGAATGCCTGTAACTGAGTGGCTTTTCCCGTCTTCGGTTTTAACATGTAGTGTGGACAGTCTGTCCAACTCTTCCCAGCCAAATCAGCTCCGATACAGCTGATGTTAGGACCAGTGTCAAGAAGTCCTAGTCAGGTCTAAGAATGAAACAGCAGCATACAGGCGACCATCAGTCTGGTCGTTGACTATGGCTGCAATCAGCCGTTGTCGTGACTCTTTGACTATTGACTATTACTCATACGCAACGTGCTGCGTTTGACTTTGCGACAAATAGAGGATATACCTCCGAAAATCCGGGAATCAACCCGCTCATAATGAGCTAGCCGCTCATGATAAGGACGAAACGGGCTCAAAGGTTGTAAGTCTGGTGAGTTTTACGCGAGTGTCTTTTCTGAAAGAACAGACAATCGCTGGGGACAATCTGCCTCCACAGATTTCCCTATGACAGCGGGCTTTATTGACGGGCCCTTCGTCGGCTGTCGGGACCCACTTTCGGCTTTTCCACCCTTTTAATGCAGGTCGGACACAGGGGCTTATAAAGGTCCTTGGCTCCGCACCCATAACAAAATATGCAGCGCTCTGCTAAACACATATAATAACAATAAGTCACAGGTTTTCTTGCCAACTATATTTCTTCTACAGAAGCATTCACTTCTGAATCTAATTGAGACAAATCTTCTTCGGTTTTTAAAGCCGCTACAGCTCTTCTAAAAACTTTAGGACCAACAGCGTTTTTAGCAGATCGACGAAATTCAATGTCTCCTAAAAGGTTTTCTCGTTTATAAATCAATTGTCTGAGATAAGCGACTGAAGATACGGGCATAAAAAGTAACGTTTGTCGCATATCTGGCAATAAGTTACGCAGCAATTGCTTTGTTAATCGATATTCATCAAACGGTTCTGTGAGACGAGATGCATTTTTCATAATTGATTCGTAATACAGTTCAAAGGATTCTCCTTCTCGCTGTTTACACGCACGGATTTCTTCCATGAGAATGTCATCATCCTTGAAATCCTGATATTGGTTTTTCAAGGACAAGCAAAACTCTTCCCAAGTGATCACCCTATTTTCCAGGGAGAAGGACGTGCAAATTTTTGCACAGCATCGGAAAATCTCCGCTAAGACAATCTTCAGTGAGAGCTCTAACTGGATATAAAAACTTTTGAACTGATGGACCCGAAGGTTCTCCATCATATTTCATTCCCCACCCTTGGATAAGTTTAGTTACCCTTTCAGGACTCAGCGTTGTAATGGAGTGCGCTTCGCTTCGCGAGAATGTGTTTGCTTGAGGCGAGCGCGACTGAACAATATTGTTCGAAACTCTGGGTGGTGTTACGTTACCTTGAAGCTGCACATTAGACAATTCCGTTTGAATGATACTTTCCATTCTTTCGAAAATTCTATTGTAATCGATTTCTACTTGTGTCTTTGATTGTGTATCTGTTACTTGAGAATTTTGTACATTATTTTGAGGCAGTACTACGTGTACCTTGAGTAGGACGCTTGGTTATATTGGATATATTGTCTTCACTGGAAGCATTTGACTTGTTCAATTGTGTTGATCTAGAATGAGACACAGCCTACGCTGGCCTCTCTACCTAGTATCGTGCACTCTCGCCTCCTCAGCTGTGACTGTTGCTGAAGGACCTGGCATTTCATCTAAGATCAGTTGTATGCCTCCCGTGGATTCACAAATAGGACACTTCGGGGTGTCTCTAAGATAATTTTGTAGGCAATCCCGATGAAACACGTGAGCACATTCAGTTGTTACAACATTTGAGGATCCTGCTATGTGTTCACCGTATAGAAGACAGGTACCTATCGGTTCCTGTGGTTCTTGCACCAATAAATCGGTTTTAGGGCTGTGTGCAAGTGGCATGTTTGGTTGAGACATAAGTCAGTTAAAAAAGAAAATCAAATCGGGTTATTAATCATTAATAATAATCATTAATAATTAATAAAGGTTTATTTATTTTTGTAATTTTTTATATATGTTTTGATTGGTTTAGTTATTTATTTGTTTAAATTTCGTAAGATTTCCTAAGTTATTTAGTTTCTTTGGACTACTCATGGGCCTAACTATACGGACCAGTTTGTCCTTTTTTTCTGCATATATGATTGGTTTTGAATTATGTATATGTGTTAATAAGAAGACCTCAGGAAAGGATGTAGTGCCGCATCGCAACACTCACATATTCCAATTTCCCATTGTGCATCTCAAGGAACGAAATCATAGCTCCATTTGCAGTAGATGTAAATACTGACTTTCGCTGAGTTATTCAAGGCTCTGAATGGCAGAAGAAATATATCACAATGGATTATTCTCCACCCAAACCTGAACCCACGAACTATCAGAATATCTATAAAATTTAACCTTTTATTTAGCATATCTCCTTTTCATTTTACGTCATATGCGACTTCCACTCATAGAATTCCCACTGGTACTATGGAGTTGCCAATAGGTGTTGCTATTTCAAGAATTTACGTTAATATGTGAACACATAGGAGCATTCGAAGCTGCTGAGGGTTATTCGTCGGACTTGCCAAAGGAAATACAATTACTCTCAGTTATTTCTATAAATCCCATACCTTATGTGTTTTCTTCACCGATTCTAGCTTTTCTCGTTCGCATGAGGGATGAGTGCTGGCTATTTTTCTCCAAAACTCCATTTCCCATCAGCTTTCTTAAATTTCGACATCGGCTGTCTGCTATGGATTCTTCAAACTCGGCTATAGGAGATTAATATAGCAACAACGATATAGATTCTAAGTGTTAATACTTATGAAAAATACGAGGATCTTTTCATTTTGTTATATTTCTCCTGACTCTTCCTTTGAACTTTTTTTTCGAACATGCTTTATGATTCGTAAAATTCCCTCACGGATTGAAAGATCTCTGATGGATAACTGAAAGCACATTTCGTCTGACAGTCATATTCCAATCAGAGACCCTCACAACTCGTGTAAAACTCACAGACCGAAGCTTGCATATATCGCTATCACTCAGAATATTTTTAGGCTTAGATTAAGCCGTTTCGCTACTGATGGAATTATTGCGAAGATCGACGTCTCTAAGCCTTATGTGGAGGTGCTATTTAAAAAAAAATATATAATTGCGTGCGCAATTAAAGATGTTATGTTTTTTCACGCATAGCGGCCCCACGTTGGGTGCCATTTTATGTAATATATATCTCTAAATATATAGTGCTAAATTTGTATCTAAATTAACAGGTTGCATACATAGGTAGAATTGCAGATTCTAATACGAGTTGTATTTAATGTTTAAATCCAAAAAAACAAATATTATGTGTATACGAGGGCTATACATGCGTATACCATATAATATACATATAATTACAAAAAGATTTTAGTCCCGTTGCCTTTTTCAGATTGATGATACAAGTTATAAATGTACTGATGTCATTCAAATGATGACGAGGCTGCTATATGTGTTGGTGCAGCCTGCCTTGTTTACCCTCCCTTCCATGATTTCCTTTCGGCGATGTTCATAGGAAATCCCTATACAAATCAGCTGATATGCAAGCTCAGCACATTTTCATCCAAAGAAACATTTTAGTGGATTTAGTTAAACATTATTAACATAATTCATTTATTTATAATTAGGATAAATAGAGTTAATGGTTCTAGCATGATACTATGAGAGCGTAGCGCAATAGTGTTACAGCAATTTATTCCTTTCTTTCTATTCCATTCAGATTTTTACTTTTCATTTCAAATATTCACTTCTATTCAGATATTTCTTAACTTTCAAATCAGATATTATCTTTCAAATCAGATATTAAGAGTCAGAATTTTTTCGTTTCATTTTCAAATATCAAGTTTCAAAAATTAGGACAATAAATTTATAATAGTGCATCCTCTTCATTAGTTTTTACTTTTCTTTTTAGTCTTACGCTTTAACACTTTCTTTCTTTATTTTAATAGATCTAAGTTCCTAATGTTTGGACCAGTGAATTGTATAATTAACTTAGCAATTCATATTGTGTGCAATAAAAGTCTCTTTCACTTACCCCGACAAGATCCTTGGTACCAAGTTGATGTACGGTGTGTGTTGCTGTTTGTTTACAAGATAATAATATTTATGGCACACACATAATTATCAATTCATTGACAAGGAGCTGATCATATAATATTTCTCTATATTCCTTTTTTTTATGCATGATCAGTTAAGCACACTGCATTGGCCTAGTTGCCAAAGAAGGTGTTTTGAAAAACTTGATAAAAGTGAAGAAGACAAATTATTCAGCCTATTTTAAAAATTAATTTTAAGAAAAAAATTCTTTTCATATATAATATGAGTGCTTAGAAATTAAAAAGCAAATTTAATTCATTTGAGCACTTTTATTAAATTTAATTTTTAATTTTTAAGCACTCACATTAATTTTTAGCTTTTAATTTTACTTTCTTGTTTTTAGTATTTTTTTTTTTTTAATTCAATTTCAATTTTTAAATATTCGAGAGGATGTATGCATGAGTTTAACAATTGGTCTATTATTGTGTGTTTGATATGTGTGTGTGTAATTGGTTATTTTTACATGATTTTATGTGTGTATGTGTCTTGTGTGTATTATTTTATTTAATTAATTTTTCACGATTCACTTTCACTATTCTGCGCCCCAAAGGTGTCGATGAAATTCAAGATCAAAGAGTAAAGATGAGCGGCATCTCCACCGCCAACAATGTATGTTTGTGTGTACTGGCAGCAACAACACAATTCTTTTATCCCACCAAGGGAAACAACGATTGTTTAACGCAATGCCGCTTGACAGAGAGGTTATGTGTTTGTGTGGCGTGCTTGCACACCTCATGCAAAGTGCAGCGACACCATACACAAATATATGTGACTGACTTACAATATTCCTTCGATTAATGCGGCAGAGTGCACGAGCCCAACTCAAGTACGTGCCGTCTTGAGCCAGTGGCTGTGTTGAAAATAATTGGAGTGCCGCTAGGGTGCTCCTTAGGGCTATGCAGATAAGTGTTTGGTATTAAAACCAGCAAAACTCGCTAAATTTCCATGGATGATGCCTTTCAAAAGTCGAGAACATAAATTTTTCTCCCTTTGAAATATCTAGAGGCAGGTCACGTTGGCTTGGCGTCAGATCAGAAAAAGAGATGGACCAAGGGCTTAGATATGGCAAAGCTCAACTTTTTCTTCGATCGATATTATTGGTGCGATAGTTTGTTGAGAAAGGGCTAAACTAGTCCCTAGAGACTTAATCAACAGTAATATCGATATCTTAACGAGAGACCAGGGATGTACACTACAATCGTTTGCATAAATCAGCCGAAATACTGGTGGTAGGGTTTCCAGGACCTCCGAAAAATGTTCACGCACAACCGTGTTCATGGGGATGGAGTTTTCTGGCCCCCGCAGAATGTTCCAGCACTACCATGAACATGTATTAGCACTGCACTGTACAGTACGACACTGTGCTGCACTACACTGCTTTGTTATCGGCAAGAAAAAGATATTGTCTCAAGCAGCCATCCCTCATCTGCGTTTACGGCCGGCCACAATATTTTATGACCTCACCTACTCACATGTTTGCGATAAAGAGAAAGCATCGCAACTATCCTGTATTTGTATTGAATAATTATTATCCCACGATGCGTCTTCCAAGTGCAGAATATTTAAATAGAGATAACTAAAATAACACCACCGCGGCTTCTTACAACACCGCATTAGATAGGCAGTTTAAATAAACTGATCAATTTTCTTTTACATTTCCCTGACTTTTATGTCTTTAAATCCTTTATCTAGTTGTGTAGGAATTCAAGTAGATGCGGAACGATATACATTTGATGTTGTCAAGCATTTCATATACCAGCAACAACATCAGCATGGAGATCAAACGGAGAATCACATCTGCCAACAGGTGTTACTATCAACTCTGTAAGCAGATATGTAGCAGAGCGCTCTCTCTCTTGACCGACAAAAGTAGCACTCTACAAGACAATTAGCACTCTCTTATACGTAGCTGAAGCAAGGGTACTGTCGCACACGGATACAGCAGCGCTTGGGGTGCTCGAGAGGAAAATACTACGCAAGATCTTTAGTCCTGATCGTACCGGGTAGGACTTTCGCATTCGAATGAACCACGAGCTGTATGCGCTGTCATACGTATTAACGAAGAAGCTCCAGCGAAGAAGGTGTTTGAGTAGATGCTGGCTGCGCTTGGTGTAACCAATTGGAGGAGGCACGCAAGAAGCGAAGCCTCCTGGCGCGAAATGTTGAGGTCGCTCCTAACCCGATGACGGTTTGTAATAGCCACCGAAGAAGAAGAAGTATGAAGGAAGTAGGTTGTGTAGGAAGGAAAAAAGAAAGGGTTTTTTTTAAAAGGAAAGATCTCCCCATATAGTGTCAGACTGATTTCATACTCCAAGAGTCCGAGAGTATGTATTGAGCGAGGCCAAAGTGCACAGTTATGATATATAAATGCATAATCTACAATATTTGTATTTACTATACCTGCTAATAATATTCTTCCAATCAGTTCGTTGCGTCCAATGTTATCAAAGTCCATAATCATAACATCTAGTGAACATTCGCGAATCTTCTCCCATGGAACATTAAAACTGAACGATTCGTTAAAGACTGGGTTCAAGGTACAAGTAAATATGGGTGTTTTTCTCTTCTCAACACGTTTGTCTCCGAATTGTAGCCACACTTTGACATACGGATCTGACGCAAATAAAACATAAATAGGTTTCAAATATTAATGTAGTTCCTTCTGTTTTACCTGACTTTCCGTTGATATCTTTCGCTTTAAGATTTCTCGCTTTTATCAAGGTTAAGGTCAAAATAGAGTTAGAGGGATGATAGCACAGCGAAGACAAAAGTTCGCCACATTTATCTTTTGCTGGAGGTTTCAATGCCTTCCAGAAAGATTGTTTTCCAGCAAAATCAACCTAAAGTAAAAACATTTTAGTTATTTATACTTTTTACATAGTAAAACCAGATAATACCTGACAAAGTGGTAAAAATACTTCGCCGATTGAATCGTCCCTTGAAAATCGATC
>JAEIGL010000235.1:0-21065 GCA_018903715.1 Zaprionus davidi | reverse complement strand
ATATTTTCATATATATACATATATATCAGGTAATTACATATAGGAGTTTTTCCAATTGCCAATCGTGGCAAGCTATACAACGAGAAGTGGAGGTTTCCTCATTATTCCCCTGTTCTTTTGTTTATATCTAGCGCAAGTTGCTGAGTTTGCAAGATTGACTTGCAAACAGCTGTTCTCTGCAAGACTTTATCTTACACCTCTCTCCGCTTCGAGCAACAAGATTTTAGTTGTTTCGAGAGACGCGGAGCGGGCAAAAGTCCAGCTGGCCCGGGCTGTAGGCGAATCCTATTTTTTTAAATGTGTGAAGCTTAGCTGGCTAAAATCTTTGACCGCCAATGCTAATGAAAATCTAAGGCTCTTACTTCCTTAAAGCAAAAACGATTAGATATGTCGGCAGTATAGGCAAAAAAAAAGTGAACGTAAAGCGAGTAAAACCAACGAGGTACAGCTGCAACCGAAAGAGAAGCGACTTTTAAAACAATTTTTTTTTTTTGAATACCTTTAATTAAGTTAGTTTAGATTGTTTGCCAAATTGAAGTACCCATGGTGAGAAAAAAAATGGGAGTGGAGGCAAAGTGCAAAAAAATAAAAAAAATCACCAAAGAAAACCAAAACGAAATATAAAATAATAATAATAAAAGTTTAACAAAAGAAAAAGGCGTCTATTCACTTGAAGATGTACGAGAAATAATTGCCAGTATAGAAAGTTTGATACGAGAAAAAGGTTATATTTGTGTCTAATCACGTGCAATTTGTAAACTAATCGTTGCGATTTTTACAGCGACAACGATTTCTTGTGGTCAATACCACTCATTGTAAGATTGGTTAACTTGGTGCCCAATAAGCGTGAGTCTGCAACGTGGTGGACGCAAACACATTTTCCGGAGTATCGGTATATTTTCTCACTTATAATTGCGCTACAAGTCTTTGCACAGTGAGAGTACGCTTAATTCTTGCCCAGCATCACGGTGCTACGGTGGTCAACGCAGAAGAACGATCGACGTGCAACGCACGCCCAGGTGACATAGTACCGCCATAAGATCTCGAATCTTTCGTCTACTTGAAATATCTCTATATATTACGATTTAACAATAGTATTAATTAATTTGTATTTCCTATAAAAAGCTTTAACATTGTAAAAATGTACGCATGAGGAATTATCACAATCATCTTTAATTTTCCATACACATCATTCATGAATCTACGATAATCATTTAAGTATTTTTGGAGCATCCGAGGGTCCTACGACAGCTTGAAGCGGATTTTGTGAGTGAGTAAAATATCGAAACACCCATCATGTATAAACAAAAATGATTATGGACAGTCAATTACGTCCACGTACCGTCATGTGATAGAGAGTAAATTTTGAGACTATATGTCTAATAAATATGATCTGAATTAGTTCCCCGTGCCAATAGAAATATTCTGAGTATCTTAAAGTTATAAATACTTAGTCAAACCCAAGTCATGTTTTATCTTGAAATCGAAATTAAAATTTCTAATAAATGAAATCTGTAAGCATCATGAATAACAATTATGGTTCGTCGCTGGAACAATAGGTATGCAATAGTTCAGCAGCCACAGTAAATAATATGTAGATTATATAAGGGATGACCCAAACTCAAACTATACAATGGCGTCACCAAGGCATGGTGGGTAGAGAAGGGGGCACATGTAACATAAGTAAATGGTGCACAACACGTGGGGCAACGCCTTGATAAAAAACAATAATGGTGACCGCTTACATGAATAGTTAACCCCATGTTTCCCGATTCGTTTTCATCTATAATTTCTTTGTTGTTTCAGTGGGTTTTATTATTGTACTCGGATTTACTGTTCTGGAGTTTTTCGGAATCAGGCAGGCAATAGATCTAAAAATCCTCAAATTCCTCAAATTCGTTTCATAATTATGATTAATAATTATAATTATAATTATAATTATTAATTTGACTTCCAAACTTAATATTACGCAACACCTGGAATATTATTATCTAGGACTTTACCGCTCTGATTGTAAGTCGGTTCTATACCAGATAATTCACATAAACTATCTTCTTTCATTAAATGCAAATCGTTTTCTGGATAAATTCGGTATCTTACTCTTTGTTGGGATTGGACTTCAACCACTTGTATTTAAGTTATATTTAATAGTAGCATTTAGTTTAGACAAATACCCTTAAAAAAAACAGTATCGTTGTGTTTATAATCCGAAGATTACCTCTCTTTGCGCCAAAATACGTTAGAGTAATTAAATTAAATGAAGTCTATAAGAATGTTATATTTAAATTGAAGTTATTGATATATGAAGAAAAATTTTATATTTAAATGGAAGTTATCGATATATGAAGAAAACGATGTATTCCACATTATAACCATTGTAACGATCGTGCATATTGAAGAGGCACGCCCATCTCTAATGAGATAAAATAAAATCATTTCTAACTTTCGTCTTGGTTAAGCGCAGCAGCATTTTCTTGAAATACTTTTTATCTCGCTTAAGAAGAGCGAAAACATTTGGCTCCCGAGCAGGGACTTCTTGGAGAAGGTCCAACCCGCTGCTACCTGAGGAGCAGAAAAATTAAATCTGGAGCAGGAAGTGCACCAGTTGGCGGACCCATACCTGCTGGAATCAACCTGTGAGTACCTGGTGTATTGTGACCATATTGTTGGCATAGTGCATGTTACTTATTCGGTGCAGTTAAATTTAAAAAATAATTAATAAAGTTAAATATATACGTGCGGTGGTTGATTCAAGCGTTTGGTACAGTGGCTTGAGAGCAGTGAAAATACCTTCTATTGTGAAAGGTTAGTTCACTTGTACATATACATACGTAGATATGTATGTATATGCGTTTAAATAGAAAGAACCAAAAAAAATTTTTTTGAGGCCTCATGATAAACTCAGTCAAAAGATAATTAGATTACCATTTAACCTTGTCTTTAATATTGAAAGGCAACTAATTAGCTCAACCAGCATCTAGGGAAAGGAGTAAAAAGAGAGATAAGAAGAATAGCGGTTTTTTTTAAGCGAACGTTACTTTCATACGTACATACATACATTCAACGTGCAGAGAAAAAGCTCGATGTAAAAATCGTATATTTTTAGCCGGTATATGTATGTATGTACACATGCACTTACATTCTCTCATAACAAGCACTGTGATTTAGTCATTCAAGTTCGCAATTGAAATTTATGCTTTTCTAGATTGTGCTTGTTATTAAGAATTAAAGAAGCATTTATTTTGACTACATAAGTGATTTTCGAGGATTCATTTCGTGAGAGCATAAATAAATTGATAACATTAAAAATGGTTCCGAAGCGAAGTAAAGACTCTGATCATTACTCGTCTCGCGAAAGCTTAATAAATTCTTTAAGGCGAAACAAAGAGTATGTAGTAAGCAACTGTAGTTCAATTATCGCTGCAGAATTAGAAGCACGACTCAGTTTAGTTGAGTCAACCTTTACGCAACTAAATACAATTCAGAGCTCAATCGAACAAACAAATGACGATGCTATTGAGTGGGATACGCGCCAAGTGATAGAAGAACTGTACTGCGAAATTAAAGCAAAAATTCTGAGTGCAGAGGAAGACATTCCGTTGCATCAGCTGACCCAGCTCCAAGTTCTACAATGATGAATGCTTCTCTTATGTCCGACCGATGAGCTTTCCAAATTTATACATTTAGAACTATTGACTGTTTAGAACTATCGCCAGAGAACTATAGAAAGGCGCTACAGTTGCTGCGTGAACGATTTGAAAACAAAGCAATAATCGTACAATCGCATGTATGCGAATTGTTTAATGTCAAAACTCTTAAGCAATCTGACACAGATTGCTTAGGTGGTTTAGTTGACTCTGTTAATTCACATTTGCGATCGCTTCGATCGTTGGTCAACGAAGGTGAAATGCTGGAGGCAATCATTTTTCACCTGATTAGAGGAAAATTAGATGATTAGGAAAAGTGGGAAGCAGAATATGATTGCTCACATCTGCCTTCTTGGCGCTTGCTGTCACAATTTATTTGTAATAGAGGACGAAACTTAGCGGGAAGAGAAGTTCGGAAAGGAATTTCTGCGCATGGGTATGGTAAAGGCTCAAATAAACGCACAAGCTTACCAACGACAGCAGGGGACAACTTCACGATATGCCCGAAATTTAAGGGGCTAACACCCTTACAACGCTATCATGAGGTGAAAAAACAAAACTTGTGCCTAGTGTTCTCAACAAGCGGTATCAAACCAAGGATTGCAAAGCTTCACGTTGTTCGATTTGTAGCAAACCTCACCTCTTGATGCTGCATCGAGAGTGAGATAAGAGATTCAGGTAGCAACAACAACCAGGCTAGTTCGAGTGCGCTGCACAGTTCGCTTTTGTCCAATCAGGCATCGAGCTTCTTGGCTACTGCAGTAGTTTTAGTAAAGGCTGCTAGTGGCGAGTTCCATTCCTTTAAATGTTAGATGGCGGAGCCTGTAGATGTGTACTTGATTCCGGAAGTCATTTAAATTTTTTAACTGATAGGCTCTCTGACAAGTTAAAACTTGGAGTTGACGCAGTGCAATACTCCCTGAACGGAATAGGAAACGCTAAATCAAATACGTTGGGAGAAGATAGAACGACGTTTAAGTTCTAGTTACGAGTTTTTCCGCAACTGAAAGGTTATGCGTTTTGCCCGAAATAACAGAGTATAGGCTAGCCAACACAACATCGAGAGGATTGTTTATTCCAAGAAAATTCAAATTGGCTGACCCAGAGTTTGATTCCGCTAAGCAAATCGACATGCTCATTGGAGTCAAATTATTCTTTAAATTGATTATTGCAGGTCAGATCAAAATAGGAGCGAACAAACCTGTGTTGCAAAAATCCTTGTTAGGCTGGATTGTTGTGGGTGAATACGGCCCAAATGAGAACGCAACTTTGATTTGCAATGTTTCAAAAATCAATAAACAAGAGTTAGATAAGTTGCATAAATTAGTAGAGAAGTTTTGGCAAACGGAAGATGTTCCCAAGCCTTTAAATAAGTTCAGTGAGGAAGAGCAAAATTGTGAGAACCACTTTGCATCTACAGTAAAATTATCACCAGCCAATCGTATTATTGTAAAGTTGCCCTTCAAGGAGCCTAAGGGTGAGTTAGGTGAGTCCTACGACATTGCTCTAGGAAGATTTCTAAACTTGGAAAAGAAACTGAATAGAAATTCTGAATTGAAGAAAGACTATACAGACTTCATAAAAGAGTATCGCAATCTGAATCACTTAGAGGGGGTGACTACGGACGAGATTCGCCACGTCAAGTACATCATGCCTCATCACCCAGTGATTCGACCAAATAGCGCGACGACTAAATTGAGAGTTGTGTTCGATGCATCTTGTAAGACTACAAACGGAGTATCGTTAAATGAAACCATGTTAGTACGGCCAACATTGCAACCAGATTTGTTTGAAACTCTCACACGTTTTCGTTTTTACAGATATGCTTTCACTGCAGATATCTCAAAGATGTACAGACAGATTTTGGTAGATTCAGACGACTGTAATTGGCAATGCATTCTATGGCGTCAGCACAGGGAGGCAGAGATAAAGGTTCTTCGACTCAAAACGGTTATATACGGCACCAACTCAGCACCATTTTTGGCAGTTCCCTGTTTATATTATTTAGCGGAACTCTTCGACAATCAGTACCCTCTGGCCAAGGCAGCAGTCATTTCAAACTTTTATATGGACGACATGCTCTGCGGAGCAGAATTCATCAGCGAACTTTATTGTTTAAAACAAGAAGTTACTGAGCTTCTTAAAAAGGGAGGTTTCGAACTCCATAAATGGCGCACTAATTGCAGGATGGCTATAGACAATTCTGAATGTGCTGAGCCACTAGAATTGAAAACGACAGACACTGCGAAGACTCTTGG
This sequence comes from Zaprionus davidi, assembly GCA_018903715.1. Classification (NCBI taxonomy): domain Eukaryota; kingdom Metazoa; phylum Arthropoda; class Insecta; order Diptera; family Drosophilidae; genus Zaprionus; species Zaprionus davidi. The sequence continues at coordinate 15,160 of JAEIGL010000235.1, read as the reverse complement.
AATTTATTGGAATTCAAATCAGGACCGTTTTAACTTTGCCTACACTGCACAAGACTATACGATTATAACCAAAAGAGTAGTGCTCTCTGAGCTAGCCCAACTGTTCGATCCACTTGGATTTTTAAGTCCTGGTTTAATTTTTGGAAAAATATTAATGCAGGAACTATGGTTGCTTAAGCAAGAGTGGGATGAAGAGTTTCCTCCCAGTTACTTTCTTCAGTGGCAAAAGTATAGGAATGAGTGCATGAATGTTCGTTAGCTAGAAGCGTATTGCCTGTTAATAACGAAATGCAAACTTTAGAGTTGCATGGGTTCTCAGATGCATCTTACCGAGCCTATGGCGCGGCAATATATGCACGAGCTGTCGACAAGAAGGGATGTATAACAGTCAACTTGGTGACTGCGAAGTCTAAGGTCTCACCAGTTAGAGCAGTATCCTTGCCGCGCTTAGAGCTGGAAGGTGCAAAATTGCTCGCTCAGCTAATGGCCCAAATAAAGACATGTGTACCTCTTCCCGTGCATAGCACGAAATATTTCACAGACTCAACAATTGTACTCAAGAATTGTCTAGTGTTCAGGATTGGTATAAGGTAGACACAAAACTCAATCCGGCAGACATAGTATCGCGGGGTATGCACACTTCTGACCTTAAAGATTCCGAGTTATGGTGGCAATTACCGGTTGAAACGTGGCCCCCAATGCGGTGGCAGAGTGCAGAAGAACCACTAGAGCAACGAATATCGAAATTTTCTCTTGTAGCAGCACTCACAAATCGCTTCTTGTAACAGCGTCTTCCTTTTTTCTGGGCACTATCGTTCGGTTGCCGCTGAGCTCCGTGTCACTTTCTGAATCCATCTCGTCATATCTCTTAGATGTTGAAGATGCAGACATCTCTTCAGCACTCACAACTCGCTTCTTATAACGTAATTCTATCAAGATCACAAAATTCCATAAAGCTTTTCATCAATTGTATTTCACCACAACACGCAACTATTTCATCATCCTTTTTCTGAATGTGTGTGTATAATACGCAGTACTTTTTCCCAACGGAATTTAATTAAAATAAAAAATGTTCTGTCTCCAATTAGACTGTTTTGCTTCACAAAAATATAACACTTCTCCTTCTATTAAACACAAAACAAGTGTAAAGTAATAAGTAAAAATAAGAAAAAGTGGCGTTTTTTTTAATGCGTGCTGCGTGCGAATTATGGCAAAAAATGACGCTCTTCATTTGGGTGTTGCACAGCTCACATTTATCGATAATAACTTATGTATAATAAATGGTATTTTCTACACGATATTTTTAGCATGTATTCGTATTCGCCAAATTGTGCATGGTACGGAAAGGCTTGGCAACTTTATCTCACGAACTCACAACATCTCTTATGAATGGGACGAATTTGGATAGATGAAAGATGGTCCAAGTAGACGGAAATATCAGATGAGGGGGGAATATAAGAACAGGTAATATAAATTGAAATTTGATACAGTGTTACTTTTACACATACGAATTCTAAAAGTCCACTATGGTCAATTGAAACTAATTCAGAAGAAAGGTCTGACTTTACAGCTATTAGAACACCACCTCATGTTCGTGATAAAGGATCACATCTGAAACAGGTGTACGTGTCTGGGAGAATCGAGCAACTTTCGACTTCTGGTTTCAACCAAGTTTCTAAATATAAGTAAGTGGTAATCAAAGGATACAGAATCAGCATACAGCTTAGAAAGCTTAGTGTTAAGGCCTCTAACGTTTTGGTAGGCAAGAAAAAGAGAGGTTACATTTTAATAAGAGAAAGAAAGACACGAACTTAGTTTTTGGCGTCGTCTTATTAGGCGGAGTGGTCTGGTTTGGCAAAGTAAGTCTAAGCGGCTGCCGATTCTTTGTCTCCTTTACTTCCCGTTCATAAGAGAATTTAAATTTTTCCACCTTTATCTCAGCGGGTTGTATTTTAGCTTGAATATAAGCCATGTCATCATCAGATGTGCGATCAGGGGCAAGGCTGGAAACAAAGATTTTCTTCCTCGGGGGAATTCCTACAACTGATAAAGAATTAGTGGTTGTAACCCTGGGTAAAGCAGAAACAGGTATCGAGACTATGGTAGGTGATAACGTAGAGGACATGTTTGGCGTCATTGGCTGCAGAGACTCGTTGTTGACAGATTCGGGAACCGAATTCTTCTGAGCCGCCGATCTCGTTACCACAGATGTGGTGATCGGTTATCGGTTTCAACGGCTATGTCAACGGAGTAGTATGCTGAGCGGAGGCGGTCGAATGCGGAATAACAGCAGACAGGGTTTCTTCTTTGTGCGTAGATTTTTTTTTCGCTTCGGGGACTCACTCAATAGCTGAAGGCCATTAAATTCCGAGTCCAGCTTAGAGAACTGTTGAGATAGCGAACGAAAACCACTAAACAGTTCTCTAAAGCCTTTCCGTGTCTGCCGCATGAAAAATCTCATTTCACTCTGCACCTCACGACACTGCTCACAGCAATAGTGCAGCCCAATGCGCTTAGCTAATGCATCAGCAATTATACCATTGACGTTGGCACATTTGGCATGTACGACATTATCACACAGCCAACATAAAATGCTAGGTTTAGCTCATGTAATCTCGCTTTGACAGGTTTTAATAGCACAGATAAGATTTCCTTCCATTATATTAAGACACCACTCTAAAAGAGTAGCCAAATAAAACGTTCAAAAAAACTAAGAGCAAACTACGTAAGAAAAGAGAGCAAATGCTAAGTAGGCGGGAGCACTAGCTGTCGTTACAGTAACTGCAACAACAAATGCACAGCCCAAACGAAAGTAGGAGAGAGAGAGCGAACTGAAAAGAGTAAGCGCGTTCGCGACAGAATCTAAAAATTGACTAATCTACCAAGCAATCCAACAACATAACTAAAAAAAAGAGTTGATGTAAACAAAGAAGCCAATAGCAAACCAATTACCAAAATACCAAACAAAAATGTTTGACTTATTTAATAGAAAGCACTCTCGAGTGAACAGATTTATGTAGCAAAAGAATAGGAGAAAAACACTATAAGAAGTATTAGCAAGCTTTTGTTATATGAAACACCGGTTATTCAAAGATATCTAATGAAATTCGAGGAGCAAAAGAAAAACACGTCTATTCATTTGAAGATGTACGAAAAATAATTGCCAGTATAGAAAGTTTGATACGAGAAAAAGGTGATATTTGTGTCTAATCACGTGCAATTTGTAAACTAATCGTTGCGATTTTTACAGCGACAACGATTTCTTGTGGTCAATACCACTCATTGTAAGATTGGTTAACTTGGTGCCCAATAAGCGTGAGTCTGCAACGTGGTGGACGCAAACACATTTTCCGGAGTATCACTATATTTTCTCACTTATAATTGCGCTACAAGTCTTTGCACAGTGAGATTACGCTTAATTCTTGCCCAGCATCACGGTGCTACGGTGGTCAACGCAGAACAACGATCGACGTGCAACGCACGCCCAGGTGACATGGTACCGCCATAAAATCTCGAATCTTTCGTCTACTTGAAATATCTCTATATATTACGATTTAACAATAGTATTAATTAATTTGTATTTCCTATAAAAAGCTTTAACATTGTAAAAATGTACGCATGAGGAACTATCACAATCATCTTTAATTTTCCATACACATCATTCATGAATCTACGATAATCATTTAAGTATTTTTGGAGCATCCGAGGGCCCTACGACAGCTTGAAGCGGATTTTGTGAGTGAGTAAAATATCGAAACACCCATCATGTATAAACAAAAATGATTATGGACAGTCAATTACGTCCACGTACCGTCATGTGATAGAGAGTAACTTTTGAGACTATATGTCTAATAAATATGATCTGAATTAGTTCCCCGTGCCAATAGAAATATTCTGAGTATCTTAAAGTTATAAATACTTAGTCAAACCCAAGTCATGTTTTATCTTGAAATCGAAATTAAAATTTCTAATAAATGGAATCTGTAAGCATCATGAATGACAATTATGGTTCGTCGCTGGAACAATAGGTATGCAATAGTTCAGCAGCCACAGTAAATAATATGTAGATTATATAAGGGATGACCCAAACTCAAACTATACAATGGCGTCACCAAGGCATGGTGGGTAGAGAAGGGGGCACATGTAACATCTAGTGCATCCCAATAACCCTATTCCATATTCAGTCGTCCATAACCCAGTCCATTGATCAAACCGACTTACATAGAACCCCTTTTTATTTTATCATTTTGTTAGAGAAGTAGAAGTGCACTTAATTATTGTTTTTATGAGGCCGTAGGACGAGATTAGGAAAGAACCCCGCCCCATTCGGCGAGCAGAAAGCCCGGAGCAAGAAGTGCGCGAAGCCTAGTCAGTCATACACAAGTTGAATTTCCTTTCGATGAGAAGCCCGAGTGTTACGTAGAAGCACTCGGTCAAAGACGTTTCATCGCGCATACTACAAAGTCGGACAATTATAGTAGACAGCGAGGGGAATTGTGGCAGCACTTAACGCGTGGTCGTTACATAAGTAAATGGTGCACAACACGTGGGGCAACGCCTTGATAAAAAACAATAATGGTGACCGCTTACATGAATAGTTAACCCCATGTTTCCCGATTCGTTTTCATCTATAATTTCTTTGTTGTTTCAGTGGGTTTTATTATTGTACTCGGATTTACTGTTCTGGAGTTTTTCGGAATCAGGCAGGCAATAGATCTAAAAAATCCTCAAATTCCTCAAATTCGTTTCATAATTATGATTAATAATTATAATTATAATTATAATTATTAATTTGACTTCCAAACTTAATATTACGCAACACCTGGAATATTATTATCTAGGACTTTACCGCTCTGATTGTAAGTCGGTTCTATACCAGATAATTCACATAAACTATCTTCTTTCATTAAATGCAAATCGTTTTCTGGATAAATTCGGCATCTTACTCGTTGTTGGGATTGGACTTCAACCACTTGTATTTAAGTTATATTTAATAGTAGCATTTAGTTTAGAAAAAAACCTAAAAAAAAAAAAGTATGTTTGTTTTTAATTCGAAAATAACCTCTCTTTGCAGCAATACAATTTTCCCTTTTCAAATAGTAATAATTAAATTAGTTAGAGTAAAATTAAAAAGTCTATAAGAATGTTATTGTGGTATATACATATATTAAAACATAACAACAATTACATTGTAGCACTTTGCTGCAATATATATATAAACGGTCTGCCCAAGTGTATGTGTAATACGAGCATCCACTTGAAGGCTAACATGCATAATTGCATAGTCAGCATTCCCACGCTGGCTATGCGCTGACCGCTTACTATATATGCGTATAGCACTCTTCCTCTCCCGATGTCGTCGCTTGGCGACAATACATATATGTATACATAAGATATGCATATAAGCGCAGAGGCGCTGCAAGCTATGCTGGCAGCGCTGCTCCCCGATTTAGGCTAAGAAAGCTTTTGTAAGTAGACTTAAGAAACACTCAATTTTGACAATCAACTGGAGCGGGACCCTACCTGCTCCAACACTTACAAATAAAATAAAGATCGGCCATGGACACAAGTCCATTGCCTTAAACTAAAACGCAAAATCAAACGAATAAAAACAACTTATTACATGGCGACCGTGAGGCAGGAGCCTCAATCAAGATAAAAACGTGATGTGAAGTGTGAAAAAAAAAAAAAAAAACGAAACGAATAAATGCAAAGAGTACACAATGAAAAAAAAACAATGTCTAAGTTTTCTTCAATACAACAAAAATTACGCTAAGTGAAAAAAAAAAGCCAAAACACGCAAACAACAACTGAAACACGATCACAGAACGGGACCTGGAGAACTGATACGCAACAATAGGCTGGAGATTGGACACCGAAAAGACTGAGTGAGTAGAGTGCGGTAATGGGGAAAAGAGGAGGTGAGAAAAACAGAATAAACAAAAGAATAGCACACATTAAGTGGCTATTATATACAAATAAAACGCCACCCCCATGGGCGACGGCGCAAAAACTAACCACCGAGTTAGATTTTTTCAAAGAAACCCTCCAGAAAAGAAAGCCCAATACCGCAGCTCACTGCTCACTCCAAAGCCGTTGCCGAAGAAGCCAGAGGTCTGCCCGAACGACTGCCCTGGACCATTATACTCCCCAGTGTGTAAATCCACATGCTCAGAGCGAAGAAACCAAGACCAGTGCGAAGACCAGCGCCGGCCCCGCCTGAGCTCAAAGGCCCAGGACACCAGCAGCAGAAATACAGCAGCGAGAGGGGCATCCCCGCAACTTTCGCCTACGAAGGAGCGTCAGCGTAGCCAAGCCGGCGACGACCAGCTGACGCGGACACACCGTCACACCGTCGTTTCACACCTTCGACAGCGCTTCATAGAGCGCAATTTTTTTTTAATAGCACTGTGTGCAAAATTTTTTTGATTGCACTGCGATGCATATTTTTTTTAAATAATTATAAACACAAATTGTAACATTGGGCGGAATCTTTTCTGCCCGGTGAGAAGTTTGGCCTGCAAAGCCAAACGAAAAATTAGGTAGAAAACTGTAAAAAAAAAAATAATAAAAGACAAAATATATATCTTAACATTTAAATCAGAAAGCACATCAAAACAAAATGAGTAAATAAACAATAAGTAAATGTCAGTTAACAATACTATAAGTATACTATATCCAGACCCAATATATTCAGAAAAATCTGTATTAGAAAAAAACTCCTTTTTAAACATGGGTCTAGTAGATGTTAAGTCAGTGGACTCCACTGCTAATGTAATCAACAAGGTTGAAGTTGTACCTTTAAACCTAGATATTATAATAATCTGTTTGATCATTATGACAATAATTATGTTGTTCAATATATGCTATAAATTATATAAAATGCATAATAAATGCCTTAAGAAAAGATATATAAGCAGAGCTAATGATTTAGACAGAGTTTGATTGCTGAAAGGCAATAAATAAAGCAAAAAAAAATTTCGCAAAACTAAAACTGTCATGTCAAAAGCTGCAAAAGTAATTAAATCACAAAAATGTCAGAAATAATAAAAATTGATTGTTGAAATGTAATGAATACAACAACTAAATTTAATTTGAAAAAAAAAACCCAATGAAATAAATGCCCTTTAAGCTATTTAAGAACACAGAAACAAATAATAAAACAGAACATAAAATATAATTAAATAAATCTTTCGATTAAACGCCCAGCTTCTAACTTGATGGATTGGCTAAATATAATAGCTAAAATCAAGAAACTGCGCGAAGACTTTGATAGATCGTTTAAATGCCTCAATAAGAGTGCACCAATAGGTAACGATACAAAGATAAAGCATTTTGAGACAATATTAGAGAAATATAACGAGGTCCGTGTCATAATACTTGTCCACAATACGAAATTTTCTTCGTTACAACAGACACAAGTAAAAGATATAATATCTAGATTAAGAGAGAACATATTATATGTGTCACAAAGGCACAAGTTACAAGTACTAGTTCCAAATACATTAAATTTCCCAGCTGAACTATTACTAGACGTAATTGCTGAGGAAAAAGATAGTAACCCAACAGAAAGTAAAATAGGGAACAAGATGGCACAATCAGTAGTAGATTTCCTAAAGACAGCCTCGTCTCTATTATTTGAGTACGACGGCAAGGCCGAAAACCTACAGAGTTTCAAAGACGCTCTGAACCTGTTAGATTCGATAAAAGGAGAACATGAGACTTTAGCAGTCAATGTCATTAAGACCAAACTAAAAGGTCATGCTAGGAACCTCATTAGCACAGAAAGAACAATACAGGAAATAAAAGATAAACTCTCGAGAACAGTTAAGGGAGAATCTGTTGAGGTACTCTCTGCAAAATTGCTAAATCTGCAGCAAAAGCACAAAACAGCCAACCTCTACACACAAGAGGTTGAGCAATTAACAAAAGCCCTAGAAGGTGCTTATATTAGTGATGGATTGAATCCAGAACTAGCAAATAAGTATAGCACGACCCAAGCCGTCAAGGCAATGACAAAGAATTGCTCGATTGATAAGGTAAAAATTATCATGCAAGCAGGCACGTTTAACAGCATGAACGATGCCATATCTAAATTTATAGACAGTTGCACAGAAGCAACTGGACATTCCAACACTGTTCTGTTCTACCAAAATCAGACTCAACGCGGTACATACCGCGGTCGTTATAATACAGGGGGCCGCCCTTATTACAGAGGCGGCCATCGTAATAACAATTATAATAATAATAATAGCAGAGGAAACTCCCGAGGTGGCCAATATAACAGCAGAGGAAACTCTCAATATAGAGGCAACTCAAATAGAGGGAATAATCAGCGTACTCAAGTACGAGTTACCCAGAGTAACTCGGAAAACCAAGTAGCCCCCTTGAGCAACCAACAGTAGTGAAGGTATTCAATATAAATCTAAGCCTCAGTAGTCTCATTAAAATAAGAATTAATAATAACAATAAATTCTTGACACTATTAGTAGATACAGGAGCAAATATATCGTTGCTAAAATACAATTATAAATACAACGTAAATAAAAGTAACAAAACAAACATAACCGGCATAGGACAGGGAACTATTCAATCAATTGGACAAGCTTCAATTGATTTACTTTTTGACAATTTTATAATAGAACACGACTTCCAAATAGTCCACAATGAATTCCCCATACCTTGTGATGGAATCATTGGACTCGACTTCATTAGAAAATTTAATTGTCAGATAGATTATCAAAACGATGAATTTATAATAAACCCATCCTCGAATAAGTACCAAATTCACGTACCATTAGTACACAGTGATATTGACAACTCAATATTATTACCTGCTAGGTCAGAAGTTATGAGGAAAATCATAATACAAACTGACCAAGATACTGTATTAATACCTAACCAGGAAATACACCCGGGGGTATTAATAGCGAATAGTGTCGTAGCAAGTAAAACTGCAATAGTCCGAATATTAAACACAACAAATAAAATAGTTAAAATAGAAAAACCCCAAGTAAAGTTTGAATCGATAAGAGATTACGAACTAATTAAAGACAATATTAAATACCCCACTAGAAGTAGCGAAGTACTAAGTAAACTTAAATTCCCAGATCAATTCAAGACACAGCTTACTGAACTATGCACCCAATACTGTGACGTATTTGGCCTAGAAACAGAAGCAATATCAAGTAATAATTTTTACAGACAAAAATTAAGATTAGCCGATAAAACTCCAGTTTACATTAAAAATTATAGAAACGCAGAGACGGAAAAGCCGGAAATAAATAGACAGGTAGACAAATTAATTAAGGATGGTATTGTAGAACCATCCATATCAGAATATAATAGCCCACTTCTCTTGGTACCCAAGAAATCTCTTCCAAATTCAAAGGAAAAAAGATGGCGTTTAGTAGTTGATTTCCGACAAATTAATAAAAAGCTGTTGGCAGATAAATATCCACTGCCCAGAATAGAAGAAATCTTGGATCAATTAGGTCGCGCGAAATACTTCTCGTGTTTAGATCTAATGTCCGGATTTCACCAAATCGAGCTAGAAGAAAAGTCTAGAAACATAACTTCCTTCTCAACCAGCAACGGTTCGTATCGCTTCACGCGATTACCCTATGGTCTAAAGGTAGCCCCAAATTCATTTATGAGAATGATGACACTTGCATTTTCAGGTCTTGAACCTTCGCAAGCATTTCTTTATATGGATGATTTAGTAGTTATCGGCTGTTCAGAACAGCACATGTTCAAAAACCTCACGAACATTTTCGAGTTGTGCAGGAAACACAACCTAAAATTACATCCAGAGAAATGTTCATTTTTCATGCACGAGGTAACATTCCTCGGCCATAAATGTACCCTGATTTCAGCAAAGAATTTTGCATAACCACTGACGCAAGTAAAGTTGCGTGTGGTGCAGTACTCACTCAAGAGTACAATGGTGCGCAACTGCCAGTTGCATATGCATCAAGAGCTTTCACACAGGGAGAAAGCAATAAGTCAACTACCGAGCAAGAACTCGCAGCCATTCATTGGGCAATCAAACATTTCAGACCTTATATCTATGGAAGGCATTTTCTAGTTAAAACGGATCATAGACCCCTTACTTATCTATTTTCGATGAAAGATCCAACATCTAAACTAACAAGGATGAGACTAGATTTAGAAGAATACCAATTCACAGTAGAATACCTCAAGGGTAAAGATAACCATGTAGCAGATGCACTCTCTAGAGTTAGCATTGAAAATTTAATAGAAATAAATAGAAATATATTGTTGGTCCAAACGAGATCATCAAAAAGACAGGCAGACATCTGGCCAGATGAAAACAATAAATTGCAAAATAAGAATAAAGAGCCCAATGAACAAGCGGCATCAAACCAAGGATTGCAAAGCTTCACGTTGTTCGATTTGTAGCAAACCTCACCTCTTGATGCTGCATCGAGAGTGAGATAAGAGATTCAGGTAGCAACAACAACCAGGCTAGTTCGAGTGCGCTGCACAGTTCGCTTTTGTCCAATCAGGCATCGAGCTTCTTGGCTACTGCAGTAGTTTTAGTAAAGGCTGCTAGTGGCGAGTTCCATTCCTTTAAATGTTAGATGGCGGAGCCTGTAGATGTGTACTTGATTCCGGAAGTCATTTAAATTTTTTAACTGATAGGCTCTCTGACAAGTTAAAACTTGGAGTTGACGCAGTGCAATACTCTCTGAACAGAATAGGAAACGCTAAATCAAATACGTTGGGAGAAGTTAGAACGACGTTTAAATCACGAGTTACGAGTTTTTCCGCAACTGAAAGGTTCTGCGTTTTGCCCGAAATAACTGAGTATAGACTAGCCAACACAACATCGAGAGGATTGTTTATTCCAAGAAAATTCAAATTGGCTGACCCAGAGTTTGATTCCGCTAAGCAAATCGACATGCTCATTGGAGTCAAATTATTCTTTAAATTGATTATTGCAGGTCAGATCAAAATAGGAGCGAACAAACCTGTGTTGCAAAAAATCCTTGTTAGGCTGGATTGTTGTGGGTGAATACGGCCCAAATGAGAACGCAACTTTGATTTGCAATGTTTCAAAAATCAATAAACAAGAGTTAGATAAGTTGCATAAATTAGTAGAGAAGTTTTGGCAAACGGAAGATGTTCCCAAGCCTTTAAATAAGTTCAGTGAGGAAGAGCAAAATTGTGAGAACCACTTTGCATCTACAGTAAAATTATCACCAGCCAATCGTATTATTGTAAAGTTACCCTTCAAGGAGCCTAAGGGTGAGTTAGGTGAGTCCTACGACATTGCTCTAGGAAGATTTCTAAATTTGGAAAAGAAACTGAATAGAAATTCTGAATTGAAGAAAGACTATACAGACTTCATAGAAGAGTATCGCAATCTGAATCACTTAGAGGGGTGACTACGGACGAGATTCGTCACGTCAAGTACATCATGCCTCATCACCCAGTGATTCGACCAAATAGCGCGACGACTAAATTGAGAGTTGTGTTCGATGCATCTTGTAAGACTACAAACGGAGTATCGTTAAATGAAACCATGTTAGTACGGCCAACATTGCAACCAGATTTGTTTGAAACTCTCACACGTTTTCGTTTTTACAGATATGCTTTCACTGCAGATATCTCAAAGATGTACAGACAGATTTTGGTAGATTCAGACGACTGTAATTGGCAATGCATTCTATGGCGTCAGCACAGGGAGGCAGAGATAAAGGTTCTTCGACTCAAAACGGTTATATACGGCACCAACTCAGCACCATTTTTGACAGTTCCCTGTTTATATTATTTAGCGGAACTCTTCGGCAATCAGTACCCTCTGGCCAAGGCAGCAGTCATTTCAAACTTTTATATGGACGACATGCTCTGCGGAGCAGAATTCATCAGCGAACTTTATTGTTTAAAACAAGAAGTTACTGAGCTTCTTAAAAAGGGAGGTTTCGAACTCCATAAATGGCGCACTAATTGCAGGATGGCTATAGACAATTCTGAATGTGCTGAGCCACTAGAATTGAAAACGACAGACACCTCGAAGACTCTTGGAATTTATTGGAATTCAAATCAGGATCGTTTTAACTTTGCCTACACTGCACAAGACTATACGATTATAACCAAAAGAGTAGTGCTCTCTGAGCTAGCCCAACTGTTCGATCCACTTGGATTTTTAAGTCCTGGTTTAATTTTTGGAAAAATATTAATGCAGGAACTATGGTTGCTTAAGCAAGAGTGGGATGAAGAGTTTCCTCCCAGTTACTTTCTTCAGTGGCAAAAGTATAGGAATGAGTGCATGAATGTTCGTTAGCTAGAAGCGTATTGCCTGTTAATAACGAAATGCAAACTTTAGAGTTGCATGGGTTCTCAGATGCATCTTACCGAGCCTATGGCGCGGCAATATATGCACGAGCTGTCGACAAGAAGGGATGTATAACAGTCAACTTGGTGACTGCGAAGTCTAAGGTCTCACCAGTTAGAGCAGTATCCTTGCCGCGCTTAGAGCTGGAAGGTGCAAAATTGCTCGCTCAGCTAATGGCCCAAATAAAGACATGTGTACCTCTTCCCGTGCATAGCACGAAATATTTCACAGACTCAACAATTGTACTCAAGAATTGTCTAGTGTTCAGGATTGGTATAAGGTAGACACAAAACTCAATCCGGCAGACATAGTATCGCGGGGTATGCACACTTCTGACCTTAAAGATTCCGAGTTATGGTGGCAATTACCGGTTGAAACGTGGCCCCCAATGCGGTGGCAGAGTGCAGAAGAACCACTAGAGCAACGAATATCGAAATTTTCTCTTGTAGCAGCCACCTCATCACAGTACGAGGATATAGTTAGCCAATGCAAATTTGTTAACAGCTTTACAAAAATGACTCGAGTTTTGCTTACATATTTCGCTGGTGGTGAGCGTTTTCGAAGGTTGAGTTGACTAGTTCTAAGGGTGTGACTGCAGTTGAAATTAAGGGTGGACTAAAATACATTATTTTCAATATCCAGCATCTGTATTTTAATGAAGAAATCTCTAAGTTACAAAAATCTGAGCTAATCCGTTCTCCAAAAGTACTGGGGCTTAGCTCATTTCTTGATATATCAGACGGCATTGAAATCATGCGAGTAGGAGGTAGACTTTCTTAAGCTAATATACCATACGAAGTCAAACACCCAATATTATTACCAAGTACGCAATTGGTAGTTAATGCATTGTTTGAACATGTACAACGAAGTAATATGCACGCTGGAGCATATGCAATATGTGCCTTTATGCGTCAACAAAATTGGGTTATCAATGCCAGAAAGTTAGCTCACAGAACGGTTCGTAGCTGCATAGCCTGCTTCGGTCAACGGCCACAACGTGCTAAACAGATCATGGGCTCTCTACCAGCAAGCAGAGAGCAAATTGGTGCGCACCCTTTCGACGGAGCGGGACTGGATTTTGCTGGACCGTTATGGATGCACTACAATCAGCAAGGACGTAGGCCCACTAAGGTGTATTTGTGCGTCTTTGTATGCTTTCTGACAAAGGCATGCCATCTGGAACTGGTGTCAGATCTGAGCACAAACGCCTTCATCGCGGCGCTTAAACGATTCTTCGCTCGACGTGGGCTCAGTGTGGAACTATCATAGCTGAAGCTGGGTGCACAAGCTGACCAGTTATGGGATGAAAAGCCCAGGATCATCAACAATTGCAGCAATTTAGGAGTACAACTTCGATTCATCCCTCTCCGCTGTGAAGGTGGCAAAGCAACTCATAGTACGATGTATCAATGGCGCGTCACTGAATTACGAAGAGTTGTCTACAGCTATAGCGCAAGTGGAGGCGGTAATGAATTCAAGACCGCTTCACCCGATGTCTTCAGATCCGAATGATCTTGAGGCCTTAACACCTGGACATTTTTTAGTTGAACGACCGCTAAACTCGTTAACAGAACAATGACAAATCGATGAAAACTCATTGTGGCAGTGCACCATTCATTTTTTCAGCGATGGTCGAACGAGTATTTAAATCTGTTGCAGCAACGCAAAATGGGCGTTGACCTGCAACAACATTGAAAAAGGCATGCTAGTTCTCATCGTGGAAGACAACACACCACCAGGACGCTGGAATGTCATCCAGGCAAAAATAAAGCTGTACGAGTGGTGACAATCAAAACTAAGGCAGGATTGTTTAAACGCAACATACAGAAGATTTGCCCGCTGCCGATTGAAGAGGTAGCTTAATTAGTTTTGGAAGGAGCTTCAAATTAATTAAATTAAATTAAATGAAGTCTATAAGAATGTTATATTTAAATTGAAGTTATTGATATATGAAGAACAATTTTTATATTATATTTAAATGGAAGTTATCGATATATGAAGAAAACGATGTATTCCACATTATAACCATTGTAACGATCGTGCATATTGAAGAGGCACGCCCATCTCTAATGAGATAAAATAAATTAATTCTAACTTTCGTCTTGGTTAAGCGCAGCAGCATTTTCTTAATATACTTTTTATCTCGTCTTTACGAGCTTGCTTAAGAGGAGCGAAAACAACCTCATTGTTTGTTATATTGTACATTTTTATATGATCATTATACCGCATATCTTTTAAATTGCATTTAATTCGAAGTACTAAAAATGTAGTAACTACTCCGACTGAAGAGTCGGTTGTCCTAACGCAGTAGATCTGGTGGCGATGTCGTTCGAATAGTCAAGCAGTGAAAAGTTCACAATCGCCTTTGATACCAAATGTTTTGTCAGAAAATCGTGTGCAGGAAATAATTTCCAATTCAATGGATAGGTTCTATGCGAGTATCAACGACATAATATCAGCTGAAATCTCTGAACCGATGAGGTCAATAAATCGAGCTTCTTTCGCAGAAAATACTCAATCTAACATACATCCCAATTTGGAAGACGGTACCTGCAATCTGAATGCACGGATGCACTTGCTGAATTCCAACAAAATTTCACGATTGAGACCTTCTTCAGAGCCCAGTTGCCAAAGCACTCTTTCAGTGGAGCGCCCTGACAAGGTATTTAATATAACTTCCAAATATAAAACTTAGTGGCATGTAAAATGATATCCCCATTGAAGATTTTATTTATAGAGTAAATAATTTAACCTCAACATGCATGGATTTTGAATTACTCATCCAGTTTGTCAACTTAT
>JAEIGL010000329.1:0-10738 GCA_018903715.1 Zaprionus davidi | reverse complement strand
TTGAAAAACGACTTATGCCCTATGAGGAACGTACAAGCCAAAGAGTCGGTACTCTTCTTGACCCTCAGTTCAAAAAACGCGCATTTCTGTCACCGTTAAATGTATCTTATGGCATTAAATCAATAGAAAGGTAATTAGAAGCACTTGAAATCTCAGACACATTGCCTTCGGTGCCGCCAACACCACCACCTTCGGCGACTTTAAGAGAAGACAATTTCTTCGATTTCCTCGAAGAAGGTGTTAGCACAATGACGAATCCTCGCGTTGAAGCTGTCAAGCAAATGCACCAATATATAACAGAGCCGCATATACCTAAAGAAGCCAATCCCTTAGACTTCTGGAAGGTAAGCTTCATTTTACCGGGTTTTAATAAATAATATAATAAGATTTTCATTTTTTTAGTGTGCACGAAATGATTCGCACATGAAGTCGTACGCGCGGAAATATTTGTGTGCCAGCAACGTCAACCGAGTCGGAGGGGATGTTCAACAAAGCCGGCCTAGTAATAAGCGATCGTAGAGCATAGCTTAAACCTAAACGAGAACAACAGTCGCGCAAAACGCGACAGTGGGATACCCTTCGACCTATGTTCCCGTGTAGTTTAATTTGTTAAATTCATACACATATGCATATGCACATGCTTTGAAATTAATCCCGACAGATGGCGCTCGCGCTTCGCGCTCGCCCGTCTCCCTTGTTAGCTGACAGAAGCACTTGGTTTTATGCTCATACTTTCTTAAATATCTTCTGTGTTTATTGTTCGATTGGATTGTAATTTGGGGACTACGTAGATATTTCATTTAGCTTAGTATATGTTAAAGTCAGAAAGTTGTATCTTATATACAGCGCTTACAAATTAAGTTCAAAAATTAAATTATTGATTTGTGGGGGCGGTGGGCGTGGCACCTAACATTTGAAATAAACTTGATCTGCTTATAGTACACAGGAGTCTTCCTGCCTAATTTGATAACTCTAGCTTTTATAATAGCTGAGTGCTGTGCGTTCACACAGACAGACATACATGGCTCAATCGACTCGGCTTGTGATCCTGAGCAATAATATATGTGGTCTGCCATGCCCCCTTCTGTCTGTTACATACATTTGCACAAAGTTAGTATACCCTTTTTTGACCATTTTCAATGGTCGATGGGTATAAAAAACTAGAAGCCACCGCCAAATAATTCTTTCACCTAAAATCATGATATTTATAGCCCTATCAGTAAAAAAATTTAAACAAAATCGGTGACGCAGGCAGCTATTTAACTTTTACCTTATTATGCAATATGAAAGACAATAAAATTGTAATAGTTATAAATAATATTAATTATTTATAAATAAAGTTTACTATTTTTATTTTATATAACACGCATCAAAAAGACGCGAGCCAAAAGTAAACAATTCGTTCTTCAATGCCGTCACTCTTTCCGTATTTCGCGTATGACGCCCATACATATGTACATATGTACATGTCTGCATATCCATATGTACATATGTATTGGCGTCCCACTTCAACACACATTATTGCACGCATGTATTTTTATTTTTTTAATTAGAGTGTTCATAGGATAAAAATTCTTGACAGACACCGTCCTAGTGACGGTAGTGTGGGATCCGCACCCACTAAAAACCCGCTAAAGAACACTCCCCCTACGGCTCGTTTGTTATACCCCTTGCTGAACCACTCCTGAAGTATAAATCTTCGCAAGGGGCCGAGCTTAGCTATTGAATATGTAACAGCCATTAATATTTAAAGTAAGCTAACATATAATCAGTCAACACTGTACAGCCGTTACTGAATAATCTGGCAACATTTTATGAAGCACCAGTTTTTGTATTACTCTTTATCCCTAGTTCTGATTAAACGTTCGAGCGTGCCGCTACGTTGTGTCTTTCTTTATTGATATACACAAACTCTAATAACACTAGTCCTATGGTGGCTCTACCTGGTTGTTGAGTGCTGCGAGAAAGAGTTTCGCAGTCTTTGTAGCCTGCGCTGGTCTACCATAATGCACACACATATTCCTTATAAATTCCCAGTTTTCTGGGGTCTTTATCATAAGCCCTAGAATATTCTCTGGACTTACATCTACTTCTAAGCGTCTCTTGATGATTTCCCGTTCGCCTGTATAATAAGGGCAGTGGAAGAAAATATGTTCCACAGTCTCATCGTCTTCATTGCAAAGGTAGCATACAACTTCAGGATCATGACCATAATTATTTAGGTAGAGCTCGAAGCAGCCATGTCCAGTAAGAAACTGGGTTATATAGTAGTCCACTTGTCCGTGGCTTCTTCTGACCCAAGGTTTTATATTCGGCACCAGTCGGTGTGTCCACCTCCCCCTGCTTTTTTGCATCCCACCTTTGCTGCCAATCCCTAATGGACTTACCTTCATCGTAAGTAATAGGGATTTGGCTGTGCCTCTTATTATATTGCGCTTGGTAATACTGCGCGGTCAAATCAGCCGGCATTATACCGGCTAGAACTTGTATGGCATCACCGGATACCGTCCAAAAGCGCTGCAGACTCTCTGGCTGCTACGTCTCACTACAGCATTGTAGTGTCGGGCGTAGTTTGCCTTTTTAAGCGCTGATGCCCATATAGGAGCTGCATACATTAACACCGATAGGGTAACACGTGATACGAGGTCCCCCGATGTTTGGCATTACTCTTGCGAGCGTCATTTACACTCTGGCTGGCTTTTCGCTCATTGCGATAATATTCGCTTTAAAGCTCAGCCTTGCATCTATAAGTACGCCTAGATACTTAATTGATGGGCCCATGCGTGTTGTAAATCCGTCTATACTGAGCGTCACATCTTCAAGTTTCTTTCTGCTTGAGATGAGAACCACCTTAGTTTTTTCCCCGGCTAATCTTAAGTCGTGTTCAGTAAGCCACTGCATTATCCTTTGCGTGGCATCGGTACTGTAGTCTTTCACCTCCGCCAGGTGCTTTCCAACTATGATGACGGCAATATCATCAGCATATCCGATAATCTTAACCTCGTCCCTCAGTGGTAGGCGTAATACCACATCATATACTATGTTCCACAGGAGCGGTCCAAGAACCGATTCTTGCAGAACGCCGCCTGTAACTTGGTATTATTTTCGGCCTTCCTCAGTATCGTACACAAGTGTACGGTTACTCAGGTAGCTACCGACAATGCTGAGCAAGTACTGAGGAGTGTTGAGGTTACGCAGCGCCTGCATGGTATGATGCCAACTCACCGAGTTAAAGGCATTTTTTATATCAAGGGTAATTATAGCGCAGTACTTCTTCTAGCCTCCTCGCCACCTATCTCCCGCTATTGCTTCTTCAGCAGTCTGTTTGACCCTACGTGTACAAAGAGCAAAATACGTGTAAAGAAGTTTCCAAGAGCAAGTGAAAGTCGTACCACCGAAGTACTTGAATTGGTGTGGTCCTATGCAAGCTGTTTTTACGGAAGGTGCACACTATTTTGCTACATTCATAGATGACAAATCTCGATATGTGTCTGTCTGTTTCCTGAAAACAAGAGATGAAATTCTAGCAAAATTTAAGAAATGTAAAGCATTTGCGGAGAATCAGACGAACAAGAAGATTAAAACCGTGAAAAGCGGCATGAGTATTTATGTAATGCATTTCAGTCTTTCTTGACTGAAAATGGCATCAAGCGACAGTTGACGGTTCCCCACACCCCTCAGCAAAATGGTGTGGCGGAACGTTCTAACCGAACTCTGAACATTGGGCTAAATTCCAAAAAAAGTGCCATAAATTTGAAACTTTTGTCGTCTCAAATCTTTATTATAACTTAATATATTTAAAATAGATTATTTATATAAAATGAATCAATAAATATTTTTGCAAAAAATGTCATTTTAATCGACTTTCAAAGTTAGGTGATTAGTCAGCCGACTTCTGTTATAAAATTTGGCGGGAAAGTTTTTGC
Source organism: Zaprionus davidi (assembly GCA_018903715.1). NCBI lineage: Eukaryota > Metazoa > Arthropoda > Insecta > Diptera > Drosophilidae > Zaprionus > Zaprionus davidi. The sequence goes on along the minus strand of JAEIGL010000329.1, from coordinate 6,812 downwards.
AAACTTTGTGGGATTGGCAATTTTACAAACTTAAATAAAAAACATTTCGAAATATGGATTTTGATAACCAAGTTTGTAGAATTAATAAAGTAAATTAGTAGTTTCTTATTTATGTGTATTGTTTTGTACTGTCCAAAAATAGATGAAACCAAACAAAATTGCTTGTGTTCTGTGGAGTATAAATAACTTTACGCGCGGCTGCGCGTTATGTAATATATGTCAAAATAAACTAGAGAATGCATATTAAAAGTATTTTATAATTTTGCTTGCGACATTTTGCGACTTTGGACAAACATTGAAAATGTAGAATTCTGCCATGCAACTCTACTGGATGCTTGGATCGATAACGGTCGCAACTATTCCGCCCTTTCTAACTGAATATTTGGCCAAATTAGTGAAAGTATGCTGAGCGAAGAAAAAAAAGGAGAAATTTTGTCAAAAACAAGAAGATTTGAGCTTCATGTTAAAAGATATCTCGAAAAGTGCTGTCGAAATATGATAAAATTTCGGGAAAAACATTCGATGTGGCTGTCAATGAGTTTAAAAACTGCTTTAAATAATTAAAAAAAATGAACAGCGTAAAAATGGGTAGACCAAAACTAAATTATGATAAAGCAGGTCCACGCCTTAAAAGAAAACTAGCTTCCTATACAGGATGTAATTATAAAAACGATGCCAAACTTTTAATCCATGCAGCAACACTGTCAGCAAGAAAATCAAATGAAAATAATACTGCATTTGTAAATGAGGCAACCGAAGCCAAAAGGAAGCTTGGAATAAAAAGAGCCAACACCTTTGACAACAAATGAAGCTTTGGAATTCTTGCTGAAAAATTCCTTAAGCAAAGCATTATACAATGAAATTCGGTATATGAGCAAACAACATAATTGTGATATATACCCGAGCTATTGCACGATTTAAGAAGCTAAATTGCAATTGAGACCTATAGAAATAACAGCAACAGAAACAGTGGCAATAGTTACCTTACAGGACTTCCTAAACCATACTGGCAGCCGCATCTTATTGTTACAGGAGGAGCTGTTGGCAAATTTAGAAAGTGTTTCAACAATTAAATTAATAGCGAGTTACGGATTCGATGGATCAACTGGACAAAGCATGTATAAAACAAGTGAGAAAAGCAACAGTCGCACATCACGCGACAGTGGGATAGCCTTCGACCTATGTTCCCGCTTAGTTTAATTTGTGAAATTCATACACATATGCATATGGCGCTCGCGCTTCGCACTCGCCCGCCTCTCTTGTTACCTGACAGAAGCATTTGGCTTTATGGTCATACTTTCTTAATTAACTTCTGTGTTTATTGTCCGACCGGATTGCAATTTGGAGAGTACGTAGATAATTCATTCAGCTTAGTATATGTTAAAGTTAGAAAGTTGTAGCTTTTATACAGAGCTTACAAATTGAGTTACGGGGGCGGTGGGCGTGGCACCTAACATTTCAAATAAACTTGATCAGCTTATAGTACACAGGAGTCTTTCTGCCAAATTTGGTAACTCTAGCTGTTATAAGCTGTTCACACAGACAGACGGACAGACAGACAGACATGGCTCAACCGACTCGGCTTGTGATCCTGAGAAAGAATATATATACTTAATGGGGTCTCCCACGCCTCCTTCTGCCTGTTACATACATTTGCACAAAGTTAGTATACCCTTTTTTGACCATTTTCAATGGTCGAAGGGTATAAATATTGTAGATGATCGGCAAATTAAATCTCCAAAATCAAAACAAAGACTGCAGACCAATAATCAAAACAAAACAATGAATGGGCGCGTGCCTATCAATGCTTTGGCAACAACAAAATACCCCTGGCACACAGCCACACACATATGCAAACTCATTCTCGGGCTAGGCTGCTTAGTCTCGAAGCTGAAAGACAAAATTTTGACTTCGAGCAGGAGTTACCCTATATACCCCGACCCTATCACAAGCCATACATATCTAACACAGCCTTCGAGAAAGTTCTTGCTGCTGCTAAAACCTCCGCTACGCCAAAAACAACATCGGCTCTCAAAATCGCCACGATTTTTGTCTGGACAAAATACCGTTCAACCCAGCTGCAGCAACAACGCATAAAGGTGTGGCTACGCCAAAAACAATACCAGCCCTCAAAATCGCCACGAACTGGATATGTCCGGTCACAGCGTATTTACCGCTACGCCAAGCTGCAACATGTAGCTGCCGAGCTGCAACATGTAGCTGTTATGTAGGATTTGCCTCTGTAAACTTAGCATTTATAAATGTAGCCAGTCTCTTGACACTGAAAATCTGAACAGATTAGACGTGTTTTCTTTCGAGCTTTCACCCTTCTATAATACCCTCAAGCTCCCGAGAGGTAACTCAGGCGAAGCAATTGCCAATTGCCAAACTTCACATGCAACGCATACATTTACTTGCGTGCATGTGCATACATAGCACATATACATTGAAACGATGGCTAGAGCAGAAAAATATGCCCGTGCTCATCGTTCCGCTGTCGTTGTGCGACTGACTTGATGCCGATGTGCGGTTCTCGCGGTTTCTAACGAAGAGAGCCGATCGCTCATTCATGAAACACTTCGTGTCCCAGGGGTCAGGGGACCCAGTCTCAGCATGGCATCAAATGAGTAGATTCTGATGTTTGAATACTCTATACTATGTTCGATGTTAAGTGCTATCTGTTTGTTTTGTATTTAAACATTAAATACAACAATCATTATTAAAAAAACAACAATTATTATTATGCAAAATTTAATTATTTTCAAAATTCAATTAAAAAAAAACTATGTAACGTTCGATAAGCACCGACTGAAGTCTGTGTCTTTATGCTCAGTGCAATTATAGCCAAGACTGCAAATACACTGACGACTTCTACAAGTACATTCGGATTGCGGATGGAAGCGGACGGAATTCAATTGGTGCCTTAGCTCTTTGGCTTGGGGGGGTTCTTGCTACCTTCCAACAACCACATCTACAGACCTTTTAAATTTTTTGGATTCCTGCTGAAACTACTAGTGAAGATGATCTTCACGAAACATGCGCAAAGAAAAGAATTGGGTCTATAAAAATTGTAAAGAAGGCAAAAAATTAACAGGACTGCTGCGATATAAATGTTTTGCGATGTCTGAGATGTTAATCGACGCTCGCGGTCTCTACCCACCCAACCATAATCCTCATAAAAATTATGTATCCGAAGATACCCAAAGAAACGGACGACTATTACTTTATGTTGCCATGACTATCCAGGAAACCAAATTAATTTAGCACATCATGGTGTTTATACTTATATTCATAATTTATTCCTATTCGAAAGGAGCTGGAATTTCTCAACAATCTTAATATAATTTTGAAAGTTCATTTTTTCAAACGTAATATTTGCTTATCAGATATTTTGTTTTCTGTATAATTATTTCATATCTTTTTCTTCGAATTTACTTATTCGTTGTGCCATACATTTTATGGTACTTAATTTGAGCTTTTAAATTTGTTTGTTGTTTTGTGTCAATGTTGCTAACATAGAGCTTAATTTGTTATGTGAAATTCTGTATTCAATAAGGCTAACAGTTTGTAAGTCATATTTCATTTCGATTTAGTTTGAAATTGGCTTAAATTTAATCGACATCATTATTTATTTATCATTGTTGGTTATTCTTTGATGGTTTTTGTTTATTTGCTCTAATTGATTTCTTAATCTTTGTTTGTTTTGTTTACTGGATCAGCTGATCAGTATTTAAGAGATTGAAAAAAATTCACAAATATAACAAGCCTAGGGACAAGCACAATATTTGCAAGTACTCTCAGGTTCAAGTTTCCAGCGTTGAAAGGCCTTCTAGCGTGGTGATGATGATGAAGATCGGTTTTAGGAACAAAAGCTAAATATGTGTTATTTTTAAATTCTCTTATACAATTTTTAACATGTTTTAGTAAACTTCGAATTAACAATTATGTGTTTCCTTTGTATAGATACATGTTCTTGTCCTATCGCACACTCAACAATTTTATTATACCTCAATGGCTGTTTGAATTTTTTTAGTTAACTCAATTAAAATACAATTTTTTTTCTTTCTCCACTTATATGCAAACAAAAACCTAGTTCCTCGATCTATGCAGCTCCTAGCTCCAAGGTGGCCGTTGAATTGTTGAAGGTAGCGCAGCGGGTTTGCACGTTGACGTAGAGTTATCCGAAAAAAATTCGGTGTATCGAAGAACAAATTATCCCAAATGCAGGGGAAGACTTCGTATTCAAAGGCGCAGTGCAGCACAAGTCGAAGCAAAGAAGCGACGGTTATGTTAGGTTATGCCACGCCGTGCAACAGGTTAGGTAACACAGTGCAATGGTTATGTAACGCAGTGCAAAGGTTAACCAGGAGCGCCCTGAGCTCTGTGCCGGCAAGACAAAGTTGCTGCACGGTCTTGACAGAGCCAAGTGATCGCTGTTCTTAAGGCATGCAATTTATGCCAATAAGGCAGTGATGCCGTCTTTGTACTTTGGGTACCAAATGCACAAACTGTTAAACGAAAACAAAATCGACTTTACTATAGAGTCTAAGACAAGTTACTAACGTACGTAAAAAGGGGTAATTATGGCTTCTGGAGAGATGATCTTTGACCAGAGCCAGGTTCAAAAAAAATTTCCTTAGTGTAAGATTTGCCTCCAGCTGAATTTTCGCCAATTTGGGTGCACTTCTCGGAGACTTCCAATAAGCACGATGACCACTCGTATGCGAACTCGCACTTGCACTTTACAGGTTCGTTTTGACCAAATTCACTTTTAAGGAAATTCAGTTTGACTTTAACTAAGTATAACCAAAGGTCGACTGCAGCCGCGTGTGTATCTTAAATAGTGCAAAATTCCAGCAGCACCTACCTTTTTCTTGGAATGTATTCGGAGTACGTGAAGTTGGCTGTGATAGAAACTCCAGCTGATAACTCAAAGCTCTAATCACTTTCAATTGAGCCTCGAAGTAGGCACTGATAAGACAGGTAAGTGCAATAATGATAATTGCATAATTGCAAGGTCAATAGACAATTTGCAGACAATTTGCACTGCTTTACCTTTTGCTACAATAAAGCCGAAGGTATTTTCGTTATTGATTGACAAAACAATAATCGAACGCATTGATAAGCGCGGGCCATTACAACTAGAAGACTCCGAGACTTCTGTCATTCACCTAAATTCATCATAAATATAGCCCTAACTGTAAAAAAAATTAAAAAAAAATCGGAGCTGAGGGCACATATTTAATAATTACCTTCTTAATATATTTATGCAACTTTTTTATTACATTATGTCAAAAGAGGAAGAGGGCGCCGCCGGCGAAAAAATTTTGAAAGAATAAAATCGATCGCGCGAATTATTATTTTTATTATTTTAAATTAAATAATTTGGTAAAGGTTAAATAGGTCATCATAAATATAGCCCTAACTGTAAAAAAAAATTTAAAAAAAAATATATAGCATAAATAGTATAAATATAGCCCTATCAGTAAAAAAAAACGTAGGCAGCTATTTAACCTTTACCAATAATTTATTTATGTTTTTAAATATACAGTAGAATCCGGTTATAGCGACTTTCAAGGGACCGACGATTTTACGTCGTTATACCCGAAAGACGCACTAACAGAAAGGTGGAAAAAAATTTTTTTTTTGTTTATTTTATGGTTGCCATGTTCGTAATATGTTTTAACCTAAAACAAATTAATTTTTTAATCAAACTTATCAACTAATAGCAATATCATCTTTTTCTACTTTTTAAGCTCAGCATCCCAATCCCGTACCCAATTAATAAAAATTTGAGATGTCATCCATGCCCGGCGATTACCATAGTAGCCAACAGGAACATTTTTAACATTTTTAAAGCATCTAGGTTGCTTTGATTTTCCAATAACCAATAATTTTTTTTTAAGAGTACCACTCATATTGGCTGCAACAAGCACAGTTATCCTTTCCTTGGACAGCTTCCCTCCAGTGCATTTTTCACCTATAAATTAAAATTTTAATAAACACATTCCTTCAAACAGATTTTCCTTAATTTGTAGAACAGTCCAGTTTCGTCGGCATTATATCCTCATCTTTCAAATTCTTACGTAGTGTAGGCCAAACCTTTGTAAGCCACTCGCTTAAATCGCTTATTTGTACAGACATAGATTCTCCACTGACTGTACCGGCGACGATATTATGCCGGACCTTAAAGGGGCTTATCCAACTAGCAGAACAATTAAAATGTTCAATTTTAAATTGTTTAGCGAAAAAATTAGCTTTTTCCTGAAGCAGTGGACCACTTAATGGGATTCCTCGACTGCGTTGCATTATGAACCACTGTAACAATGCTTTATCGACTTGATCTTGAGTTGACACTCTGACACGTTTTGGCTTTAAGACATTACTATTAAATAAAACTTTAATTTTTTCTTTATTTTTGTGTATTGTGGCAATTGTTGTGTGGCTCACGCAGAATTCTTTTGCTACAGTAACGTTGCGCTCACCGGCTTCCAAGCGCCGAATAATTTGAATTTTTTCTTTGACGGAGAAGCATTTTCGTTTTAAAGACATTTTGTGAGCGTAATGCACAAGTCGCAAGCGTAAACTGAATGAGCTCATCATGCGCATTTAGTGCATGCACTCACATTTGGCGAATTTACGCATTTAGTTTTATTGGAAACCAGTAAGGAAAGCAAAAGTCGCGCGACACGCGACAGTGGGATACCCTTCGACCTATGTTCCTATCTACATATGTAGGCATATACATACATATGCACATGCTTTGAAATTATTCCCGACAGATGGCGCTCACGCATCGTGCTCGCCTGCCT
>JAEIGL010000226.1:0-22112 GCA_018903715.1 Zaprionus davidi | reverse complement strand
ATGGGTTTATATTCATTCACATTCATTTCCAATCGGATAATGTGAGTCAATGCCCATCCACTATCCTTCTCTTGGAAATTTTCCATTCTCGAGATTATTTTCTCAACATGTTCCTTATACAATTCATGTATATCGGAATTGATAGTGAAGACTTCCATTTTTGATTGGAAAGACTTCACTTCCATGCATTCAATCTCTTGTTTTATTAAAACATATTCGGCGAAAAGCTCAAAATTCACTTTTATAGAAGTGTGAGCTTCAAGCACACCGAAGAGATGTTGAAGGAGTGCCTCGCCTGCTTCCTGCAGAAAATCATTAGGCATTATCAAGCCTGCCTTAGTATTTGTATAGAGGTACTGAAGAATCCTTCCATTGAATAAATCAATGTTTTTGCTAATCCTGTTATCAACAGGTTCAATAGCACGTTTCTTATGCTGTTCTGTACGAGTATGATGTGACCAACTTGTATTATTTTGTAGAGTCACATCACAGAGCGGACAATACTTTATGTTATTCCTGCCTCCTCTAGTTAAACCCATTTCTTGTTGTTGCTGTTGTTGTTGTTGTTGCTGTTGTTGTTGTTGTTGTTGTTGTTGTTGTTGTTGTTGTTGTTGTTGTTGTTGTTGTTGTTGTTGTTGCTGTAGTTGTAGATATTGTTGTTGTAGTTGTAGATATTGTTGTAGTTGTTGTTGTAGTTGCTGCTGCTGTTGTGGCTGTAGTTGTTGATATTGTTGTTGTTGTTGCTGTTGCTGCTGCTGCTGCTGCTGTTGTAGTTGGTGATATTGTTGTAGTTGCTGCTGTTGCTGTTGTAGTTGGTGATATTGTTGTGGCTGTAGTTGTAGATATTGTTGTTGATATTGTTGTTGTTGTTGTTGTTGTTGTTGTTGTGGCTGTAGTTGCTGATATTGTTGCTGTAGTTGTTGATATTGTTGTTGTAGTTCTTGATATTGTTGTTGTTGTAGTTGCTGCTGCTGTTGTTGTTGGTGCTTTTGTTGTAGTTGTTGTTGTTGATGTTGTCGTAGTTGCTGTTGTTGTTGTTGTTGATGTTCTCGTAGTTGCTGTTGTTGTTGTTGCTGCTGTTGTTCCATGGCTGCAGCGATTTCATTTAAAGCCTTAGTGGTGTATATTCCGTTTAAAGCCATTTTGTTGAAGTCGAGAATGTTTTCACTTTTTTTAAATTTTTTTCGCTGATGTAGCAAACGCACTCTACTCAGTTTCGTGTACTTTTTTATACTAACAAAAATTTGGCCACCGATCGCCTTAATATTGGCCCAACGAGCCATGCTAGAAGATGGGTATGCTATACCCCCCATCTTAATTCATAAGAATTGTAAAACATTGAATAGAAGGACAATAGGTTACAATGTTTTGTTTACACAATTATGCTTGATCATCAACACGGATAAGGTAGCAATCAATTAGTATGCTTGAGGACACACACTTGTCATAACGATCATTTTCACACTCACCGATTCGGTTAACCTCACAATGGGGACAATGCACACACCTCACAAAAGGAACAATGCACACATTAACTTGTTGAACAAGGGTCTCCCGCACTGTCAAATATCAATAAGATATCTTGAGTCACACGCTCCTGTGCGCTGGCGCCTGCGTACACACATTCACCCTCTAACACACAAACACGATCATACATGCTCAGATTCCCACGCACACGCACAGCCTCGAACACATTAACTTGTTGAGCTAGGGTCTGCCGGACTGTCAAATATCAATAAGATATCTTGAGTCACACGCTCCTGTGCACTGGCGCCTGCGTACACACATTCACCCTCTAACACACAAACACGATTATACATGCTCAGATTCCCACGCGCATCCCACAAAAGGAACACATTAACTTGTTGAGCTAGGGTCTGTCGGACTGTCAAATATCAATAAGATATCTTGAGTCACACGCTCCTGTACACTGGCGCCTGCGTACACACATTCACTCTCTAACACCTACGCATGCAAACACGATTATACATGCTCAGATTCCCACGCGCATCCCACAAAAGGAACAATGCACACTTGTTCGATGCAATCGAATTTCTCTGATCTGATATTTTCCTGCAGCCCACAGAATGCCATTAAGGGAAACAGAGTTGGTATCTTTATAGTTCATTTATATTTATTTACTTAGAATTTAATTTGTTAAAAGAAAATAATAATAATAAAAAAATATAAGACTCTTGACATTGTATAATTAGCCAGTAAATTATCCCCATCCCTTATTCCATTTCAACCCTCGCTCTGTTCGATTATATAAAAACGGAACGTGCCCATTTCGTTGGTGTAGCATGCGATCAGCGGGATTGAGAGTAGAAACATCATTTCGACGCGTGGATCACCCATGCAGGGAAATTTCTCTTCCGTCACGTTCTTGTAGGCATCTGTAAAGAAGAAACAAAATTAAGACACATTTCGCTCACTCGCTCTCCCTCTCCAATAAGAAAGACAATGCTGTCTGAAACACTCACCACGTATTTTGGAGAGAGTTATGGCACTTTTGGGGGAGAAACACTCGGCATCCCACAAGATTTGCCAACAATGCAGTGCGAGTTTTGGATGGCGTCGTTTGATCTTGTAGAAGTAATCGTCTAGAGTCATTATATCTTATTCTTTATGTAAATTATATGTAGAGACACGCTGATGTAGCAAACGCACTCTACTCAGTTTCACGTATTTTTTATACTAACAAAAATTTGGTCAGCGATCGCCTTAATATTGGCCCAACGAGCCATGCTAGAAGATGAGTATGCTATACCCCCCGTCTTAATTCACAAGAATTGTATAACATTGAATAGAAGGACAACAGCTTGCAATGTTTTGTTTACAGGAGAATGCATACCTTAACTTGTTGAACTAGGGTCTCCCGGACTGCCAAATATCACAGTTAACAATGCACAAAAGGGATAATGCACAAAAGGGAGAATGCACACTTGTTCAGTTTCACACGCTCACCTCACAACCTTCAATACCGCACACGCACACGCACCCTCGAACACATTAACTTGTTGAACTAGGGTCTGCCAAACTGTCAAATAACAATCTGTACACTAGCGCCTGAGTCACACGCTTCTGTACACTAGCGCCTGCGTACACACATTCACCCTCTAACACCTACGCATGCAAACACGATCATACATGCTCAGTTTCCCACGCACACGCACACACACCCTCGAACACATTTACCCCGAAGCACGTGCGCATGCTCACACTATCAACCCATTAATTATCCCTATTACAAATAACCGATCAATATGTTTATTAGGATCCTTTATTACCTAATCCTCCTCCTCACAACACATTACCTTCATTTACACACCCTCTAGAACCCGCGCCCATATTACACTTGACCTTTTTTACCACAGTGATAGGGGACCACCTCACGTACATACCTTTTTATCCCTCATGCACCTTTTTTCCTCACGTACAGACCTTTTTATCCCTCATGCACCTTTTTTACAGGAAACCACCTCACACCACTTTCTGTCCTAGAACCCGCGCCCATTGTCCTAGAACCCTCGCCCATATTACACCTAACCTTTTTTACCCCTCACCTGACCTTTTTATCCCTCACCTGACCTTTTTTACCCCTCACCCCTGACCTTTTTATCCCTCACCTGACCCTTTTATCCCTCCCATAGGTTTGTATTTTTGAGCCATTGGCTGGAAATGAAGCTTTGGAGTGGGTATTGGTTTTGTATTTTTACAGGGTGGCAACACTGAAATGTCGGCGCCGGTGTCGATAAGGAATTTTATTTTGGAAAAGCTGTCGCTGATGCTGAGGCGGGCAATTGTGCAGTGGCCCTCTTCGAATTTGCCTCCCGAATCCGAAGACTGCGTTAGTTTTTTGTTTGTGACGAAAAAGAGCATGGTTAGCGGCATTTCTGGACGTCGCTACCGAATTTTCTGTGGTACCAACACATGCTTGAGGTTTGACCTGCGTCTTGGGTTGTGGCGCTGCTGCTGCGCCTTGTTGATGTGGACCGATTGTTATTGCGAGAAATGTTTTTGAGTAGGGCGTTTATCTGTTGCTGATGCGTTCTAAACGGTCGTCAACATCAGTGTTGCGGGGTGGTGAAGACATAGAACTGTAGTCAACCGTGCGTACATTGTGAAAATCGCCAACATCTACTACTTTATCTACCAACTTAGCCAAGTCTGATAGGCTGGCGTCCGATACCTGCAAGATAGTTTGCACTTGTGTTGGTAAGCGCTGCATCCAAAGTGCTTTTAAGAAGCTTTCATTAACTTTATTTGCGGCGAGCGAGCTTAACTCATTAAGCAATTGTGAAGGACGCTTATCACCGAGGTCGATCTCCGATATTAACTTCTGGATTTTCTTCTGTTCGCTTTCACAGAAGCATTCCAGAATGCAAGATTTTAAATTTTCGTATTTGCCAACGCTTGGCTGGTTGACGACTGCGTAGGAAATGCGTTCTAAACGGTCGTGAACATCAGTGTTGCGGGGTGGTGAAGACTTAGAACTGTAGTCAACCGTGCGTACATTGTGAAAATCGCCAACATCTACTACTTTATCTGCCAGCTTAGCCAAGTCTGATAGGCTGGCGTCCGATACCTGCAAGATAGTTTGCACTTGTGTTGGTAAGCGCTGCATCCAAAGTGCTTTATTTGCGGCGAGCGAGCTTAACTCATTAAGCAATTGTGAAGGACGCTTATCACCGAGGTCGATGTCCGATATTAACTTCTGGATTTTCTTCTGTTCGCTTTCACAGAAGCATTCCAGAATGCAAGATTTCAAATTTTCGTATTTGCCAACGCTTGGCTGGTTGACGACTGCGTCGGAAATTCGCGCCAAAACTGGTGCTTCGATTGATGCCAGAACTGTGTTGAACTTTGTGTCGTCAGATGTTATTCCCGCCAAAATAAATTGGGCTTCGATTTGAGACAACCATAATTCGGGGTGGTCGGGCCAAAACGGTGGTATTTTTACAGCCACGTGGTTGATTGCAGCGTCGGGAACACGAGCAACGGGATCGTGAAAAACGTCGGCGTCGTTTTCCATGGCGTCGTTGGTTGCCAAAATTGATGCAGATTTTCGAGTGTATGTATATAGTGAATCACGTCGGGGTCACCACTTTAATGTGTAACGTACACAGAAATAAGTTTTAATATTTATTCGCGAATTTACATACACTGAATTTATTAATTATAACAATTGTCGCGTGTCAGAGGCAAAAGCTAAGAAGCAGCAATGGATGCCGCGGTTATCGAGAATAGTGATGATAGATTCGCCTAGAGAAAGCCTCTCGCGATCTCGATACTCATGTAAGATATCGAGTTCGATCACACTATTGTAAGCTGCTGAGAGTTGCCACACCCTATTTTAAAAGTTACCCTTTCATTATACCCTTCGTCTTTTTACATTAAATTTCCTGTTTCAGTTGCTAACTTTAATTTAATTTATTTAATACCAATTTGTTTTCTCTCATAATTCATATTGTATTGTTATTCATACTGTAATTTCGTTTAATTCTATATTTTATTTCTATTTCACTAATTTAATTTCACTAACCTTTTATTGAATGTGAATTTCATTTTCTTGTATTTCTCTTTTAATTTGTTCCTTTTAATTCTTTAATTTTATTTATGTAGGGATTGTGCAATTTATAGGGTATTGTATATGTATGTATTTGTTGGTATATGTTGACATAAGCAAGTGTAAATAAAAAGAAAATAATAATATCCCTTACCCAAATCGATCCTATGGGCCAAGAGGAATTGTTGTTGGGGCTAAATTATTTTAATTTAATTGACAGGGAAAAATATTACATTTGTGCACATATATATATTTTAAATACCCATTTATGGTATACAGGGTCCGCAATCTAACATTTTTTTGTTTGAACTAGTGGTTATTTTGAGTGTGGTAACACTGATGTTACATCTTCCGCTGAACGAAAATGGTTGTGTATACGTTTGAGGAACGCGTTAAAATATAATTATGGTAATGTTGCAGAATGTGTGCGAAAATTTCGCACGGAAATGAGCGTGCGTTTTTTTTTAAAAAAAAAAAAAATTTTTATTAATAAAAAAAAAAAAAAATTATTTTGAGTTGTGAGGCGAAAATGCGGCAGGAGCCGCCGTTACGGTCAATGGCGAACGCTACCGCACCATGTTAACGGATTGGTTCTTCCCGGAAATCAAAGAGGAGGACTTGGACAACATTTGGATCTTGTGCGCACTGTTTAAAAAAAACAACGTTACGTGGCGGACACTGTATTGCCAAAAAAATGCCTTGCCTCCCACAAAAATAATAACTAATAAAAATAATGATTGGCCAGTCGCAAAAAAACAATTTAGCAATGAAAGAAATTAAACATAAGAATAATCAACAAATAAGAAATTTATAAAGAAAACGAAGCAACAGTCGACACCACGAAACCCTGACCATGTTACCGTACCTAATAGATATAATAAAAGCCTTACTACATTTAATAACCTGCTTATATTATCTATTTTCGCCGCCGAATTTCAATTATTATATATACATTTATAACAAAAATGAATTTAATTATGTTTATGTATATATGATTATTACCAGGGAACACCACGGGAGGCCATTAAAATTATAATCGGGTCAACAATACAAAGTTTTATGGACCTTCGAGTCGACTTGAGCTCACTAGAACCAACTGCAAACAAATATAAAATTTAAGGCTGCTTTCTTCATATGCAGGAAAATACAAGACATTAAAATAATTAATGAAAAAGAAAAATAAATTAATAAAATAATAATAATAATACGAATTATTTTAAATCCATTTCATGGATTGAACTTAAACTTATATACTTAAACTATTTATTTATATTAATAATATATACATACATATTATATTTACATTTTGCCTACCTAACCGAATTCCTAATTACAAACATCCTTACACTTTATAACCCTAATACTACCTACCTAACCACTAAACTAAACAAAATTAAAATCTCCTAACACAATCAACCTATCACCTAATTGAGTAAATTGCCAAAATAATTCCTCAAATTCGGTTTTAAATACTATAATAATAGTCTGGACTTTTATATACTACCAGGAAACTTGTGGTGTTATGCCTAAAAATGCCAAACTCCAACACAAGTGAGCCAATTGTTTTTCTACCGCTAAAAGTATGGGAAACGCTAAAGCTAATTCTTTATGTATACTAGAAGACCAGTCAACGATGTCATAGATTTGAGTTGCACAGCACTTGTGAATCCAGGTATCTCAACATTTTCATTTGAAATGGAAGACTCCACGAAGCATAATATTGATGCCTGAAACATTAACCTGTCCTATCAAATATCTTCGAGATGCGAATTCATGCTCTGAGTATTATGAAAAAAAATGTTGAGGGCAGAACTGTTTACTAAATAATCGTAATGAGTACGTAATAACTTTTCAGTCCGCAATTTGTCTAATTGAGCTTTTACTTTATCGCTACTTTGAGGCGGCTTAGGAGGAACAAAGTTCCCAATGATGAACAATCCTAAGGCAGTAGTTGCTCTACTGCAAGCTACGTATAATGCAGCGTGCTGCATTCTGAAATTATCATGGACTACCACTTTGCTTTACGTAGCTCCCTGACTCTTGTGAACTGTGATGGCTACAGCAGGCACAATGGGAAACTGCCTACGGTCAATATTAACTTGTGCGTTATTTGAATATTGAAAACTGCGAAAATTTTTTTGAATTGGAGTTTATAAAGGTTCTGTATGATGTGTACACTTTGAACGCGCAATTTCTCCTACACTTTGTTGGGAGTGTTGGATGTATTGAAATCTATTTGCATCAACACCTCTGATGCCCCGTTTACTAACCCATCCTCTATGTCTTCATTGACCGTCATCATGTACATGACAGTAGTTTTAAGGAGGAGAGACGTACCGAGTCCCTATGTTGTGGACGTTTTGAAACTCTTAACTTCTTCTAATATTCTTTGTTTCCTAGCTGCATCTAAATGGCCAGTAGACTGGCCCTTAAAAATAAATTTCAAACCGGGCAGAATTCATTTCTACTAAGGCCCAAAACAACCTACAAAAAATTTGTGGCCGATCGGATAATGTTTAATGGCCGCCAATTCGTACCAAAGTTTGAAAATTTGCTTTATATGGAAAAATTACTCATACGTCAACTTTTTTTTGTCTAACTTCTTTAAAAATAGTTTACCAACTTATTCTTTTGTTTATTTGTAAGTTAATTTGTAATATTTAGAATAACTGATTATAGCCAGAATAAGTTACAAGCACATAAAAATGATAAACGCCAATAAAGTGTGTTAATTTAATTATTGCTAATGTATTTCTATATATTTACAAACACATTTTTCTGAACAGAGTTTCACAGGTCTTTTTTACAATGTGATGGATATGTTTTGCGATATCTCTCAATTAATTGGAGAATAAGTTGTTTTTCCTCCTCTTTTTGTCAAAATTCGATTGTAGTCCTTCATAAATTTTATGCCACGCTCAGCAGTATCGTTTACAACAAACAAACCAGCATAAAAATTAAATGACTCGATATAATCGTCATTTTCTGTCCAGGTTAGTGGAAAATGTTTTAGGAAACTGCTGGATAGCCAGAATGCATCGAAAAAGTAACTGCTTTTGTAACAGATAAAGTCACTTATATTGCTGCATCGCAAGTCGTTAGCGTCTAAAATACGCCTTTGCTCCAAAATATTTGTTTTCGGATCCTCTGCTTTTAATTGGTTAATCATATATCTTTTTTCATCAACTGTCACATCAGGATGAAAAATGCTAAGGCAGCTACTTCCGGCGATAAATACCACAAATGACTTTTCATTTTGGAAATTATTTTTCAGGCACCGCAATATCAATGTCTCCGTACATAAGAGCATATTTCACAAACTGCAAGTACAAGTTTGGAGCACTGATTGCATTTGTACATTCATACCATACTTTTATGTACAAAAGTATAATAAATAAGCAAATATCTCAAAGTGCAAGCATCTCTCGCTTATTCAACTTAAAGTGACCACGAAATATAAATATTTTAAGACTGTAAATTGCTTTACCCATAAACCTGGTGTTGTACGTTGAACTGCAACATCGAAAAGTGTAGTTTTCTCCAAGAAAAGCGAGTGACAAATGAAGAAGTTCCTGATAATCTGCTCTGCTATACGATTTTAGCTGCGGATTTCATCCATAAAACGTTGGGAGTGTTGGATGTAATGAATACGATGACAGAACCGCCCCCAATTGGAGATGTATTTTTGAAGATTTGCTTTAAACGGAAGTCTAAATAAGAAAACATAAGAGAGCTCACCATTGATATTTCATCAATAATAATTAATTTAAGGTCGATTAACCTTGAATGAAGAGTATTAACTGCATCATGACTTAAGGACCTTAGAGGTGCTGAGCGAGATTGATTAACAGAAAGTGAAAACATGGAATGCAGCGTCGAACCACTGATTCCGAATGATGCTTTTCCAGTTGGTGCACATAAGAAGATTTTAAAAGATGTCGGGCGGCTCCTGGCATACTGTTATACATTACGGACAATGATTGAAAAATTGTTGAAATAAATTGGCCCTTTCCGACTCCTGCACCGCCTCCAACAAATTCATGATAGACTGAATTGTTTTTAGCATTGTATAATACATGGGTGAAATATAGCTTCTGCTTCAAATTAATGGATCTAACTATATTTGCTAAGCTCTCTTGATCAAACGGACACTACTATCTTCCTCATTCGTCTCAATATTTCCATCCATGTTTAATACATTTAGTTGTGGATCTATTTCAGGCAATGCTAAAACTCTGAAGCCATTATCTACTACATCCTGTTCTGCTACCAGATTTTCCTCATTTTCAGCTTCTTCCCTTAAGTGGCTCAGAGTTCTAGTTCCCTATCATCAAGTACATTATATTTCCTGAGATTGTTTTCTACTAACTCCTGATTCTGTCTACAGAACAATTCACAGTCATGTGTGAATTGTGCTCATCTCGCCATGGGGCATAAAGCATTTTTAGCTCTCTGAAATAGTCACTTGTTTCTGTGTTGACATTAAATCTCCTATACCTAATAATACACCCTGTGAGCCTCTTTCTGATGAAGCCACTATTATCGCGGAGAGCGCAAATTACTGATTCGGAAACCCTCGGCACATCGTCTTCAATTTCATCAGTATTTTCTTGGCGAGTTCCACGTTCCGATTTGCTATAGCTATAAAAAGCTGCAAAATCGACTAGAAGGCCTAAGTGAAGTTGCTGTCTAGATCTCAGCATTCTGATCCGTTTTTCTGGAACATGTGTGTTGATATACACACTGGCACTACTGCTGGCGGACAAATGCATACCTAAACAGCAGCAGACGGCTTCCTGAGCGGATATCTCAGTGCCAGAAAAAAATTTCTTTCCTAAATTTTGTAACTTTTGCTTAATAGTTACATTATTACTATTCTTAATTTCATTAATTTCCTCACGCATCAGCATAGAGATGCCTCTCTGGGACTTGTTAATTTAATTAACGACTGCAACTGGCTGCAGCAAGCATAGAGGTATATAAACTGAATATCCATATTTGCTCGATGCAACAAAAAGAGGTGCTTATTGTAAGCGTTAAGCATGATTGCTGAAAAAGATCGTTTCATAAAAACGTTTGGTTTCTAATGGGAGAAGCTTTTCTGTTTGAGGCATGGGTGGGTATAGAATACCGAATCTACAAATTTGTTTTGATCTAATTTCTCGCCTGCAAGAGTGCCCATGACTGTGAAGTTGATACTCCAAATATGCAGCAAGGTCCGGGCAACTAGTGATAAACTGATCAATAATGGACTTGACAGGCTCAAAAGTGGAGACAATCTTTGAGTCGAGCTTTTTGGCATCTTTCAGCCAGAACATGCCATGTATATGTTGAGAGCCTCTTTGTTGAAACTCCACCCGCCAATAAAGTTTGATGACCTTATGACAAGTAAAAACACCGCATTCACTTTTCATCAGTTTTAAGACCTGTCTATATCGAAAATCGAAATATCTTGCACAGGTCACTGGGTCTGCTCTAATAAGACGAGCTTTCTCATTAAAACCCAAGTTTAACGCTTTTTCTTCAAATACTTCTAGCTTGTCTACATTTTTAGAAAGCAAGACTAAAAGCTCCGGCCTCCTAGTTTCCGCTGCGGAAAAGGTTATAAAAAAAGTTGGAAGCCGTAGCTGCCATCACTTTCATTTTCTCCTCCTCCCAATGAGCAGGAAACGTGCGAATACCCTTTACGAGCCTATAGCCATCGTCATGAAGTATTAACCTATTGATTGTTTCCTCATTACGCACATTTGCAGCCGAAATGCCTTGAATGGCGGAGTGCTTACGTAAGCAAATTGATGTGCTGTTCTTAATGCTAATCATTTCTTACTTTTTAAAGTTGTAAAGTAATTTATCAGTTGTACAACCTCTGCTTTCAAAATTCCTAAAGTCTCACGTAACAATAGTTGTAAAACTTTCCTGACATTTCCTTTTGATGCCTCCAAATATTGTGGGAAAAGCCAGCTCCTCTGAATCATAATCTGCTATCATGTCCAAAGGTCGTTGACCCTCTCCTGGAGCTATAGCAATTCTCGGAATATTAATGTTCTCAATAGGGACATTTTCTATGAAAGTTTCCTGACCACCTGGATTAAGCTCTACCTCTTTTTCTAAATTATCTTTCCTTGACCAGCTCTTTCGAACAATTGAGAAACAATGTCCCTATCTTCTGTTGACGCAACACATGGCACTGTCTCGGAAGAGTAGGAAGACAACCACTGTTTATTAATAGTAACTTGGTGCTTCCTATAAAGCTCCGTATTGACCTAATACCGAAGTGCATCAACAATTTTAGAAGGCCTTATGGTTTCAGCCATGAAGTCATGGGTTTATGCCATCCTACGCTTAAGGTGAATCTGAACTTCGTCTTCATTAAATGCCCTTGGAAGGGAAGTTACAACATTTGCAACTGGAATTGGCACGTTTATCACAGCTCCTTTAATGGCACTTAATGATCATA
The DNA here is from genome assembly GCA_018903715.1 of Zaprionus davidi. Lineage (NCBI taxonomy): Eukaryota > Metazoa > Arthropoda > Insecta > Diptera > Drosophilidae > Zaprionus > Zaprionus davidi. The sequence goes on along the minus strand of JAEIGL010000226.1, from coordinate 10,086 downwards.
AAATGAAGGCGGGGAGATATCAGCGTTTCCTCTAAAGGTGTTAAGCCTTTTAAACATTCTGGAAGCTCAGGAAAATCTAACCCATTTGTTATACATGCCTTTGGTTTTTTTACCAGATTTAATACTACGGCTGCATGTTTTACAAAAAGTAAACCTATTGTTGTGAGATGGAAACATAGAGGAAAGATACAAAATATCTACACTATCTTCCACACTACACTTTTCCTCTATGACCTCACGGGAAATTTTGTCCATTTGATGTGTTTTATTAAAAATGGCTATAAGGCTATCTAAACCTGTGCTACTCGGACTCTCCCTATCTTCTGGCAGGGTACTAGCACGCTCTACTCTATTACGGGAGGCATTTCTCCTATTCTCAGCTATTCTATTATTATCATTATTCCTATACTGACTAACTCTTTGTGACAAACTCATATTGGCAGCGAATGTAGCTTGTCTTGCTCTGATACGAGCACTTTTCCTTGCCCTTTTGTCCCTAGCCTGTTTTATAATCATCCTAATAGGATTATCTCTAATTTGAGATTACTGTCTCCTATCTATTTCTCTCTCTAATAATCGTATTTTTAAGTTCAGTTAGTCGGTCTTGTGTTTGTTCGTTTGCCCTATAAACAGGGTCTTGTCGGTGGCTCAATCGACGCGAAATGTTTTCAACTTGCTCTTGCTCTCTAATCACCGGATTTCCTCGACGAAAAGAGCGTCGACTGTTGTCATGTCGCCGTTCGTTTGCCCTATAAACAGGGTCTTGTCGGTGGCTCAATCGACGCGAAATGTTTTCAACTTGCTCTTGCTCTCTAATCACCGGATTTCCTCGACGAAAAGAGCGTCGACTGTTGTCATGTCGCCGTTCGTTTGCCCTATAAACAGGGTCTTGTCGTCGGCTTGATCGACGCGAAGTGTTCTCAACTTGCTCTTGCTCTCTAATCGCCGGATTTCTTCGACGAGAATAGCGTCGAGCATGGTCCTGATCAGAGCCTGCTCTGTGAATTTGACGACGTTGTCTGTCCGTTACTCTGTCAGTTTCAACTATTTCAAGGTTCAGTCTTCGTTCCTTGATGCGGCATTACTAAGTCGCTCCTGTTCAATAAAGTCAACATTCGATATATTTAAGCAATTTTTAAGTGTTTGTCTCTGAGACCTACTGGCAGATGTGCTTTTATTAAGTCTTGGCATTGAAAAAATAAAATATGTATGTGCATATAAATTAAAACAAAGAATTTTTTTTTTTTTTTTTATTCCTTTATTATTCTGCTTGGGAACTTAGGGCCTCTACTAAAGCCTTCCATCGAACTCTATTTTGCGCCGTCTGTTTAGCTCTATCCCATGTTGTGCTCGACAGTTCTTGGAGGATGGTTCTTCTCCAGGTCGCCTTTGGTCTTCCGATTCGTCTGCTGCCTTGGGGATTCCAGTTCAGTGCCATCCTGACAATACTGCTAGGGTTCCGTCTGAGAGCATGACCTATCCACGTCCATTTTTTCTTCCTTATTTGGAGGTGTATAGGGGGCTAACCTGTGACCCGAGCCAGCTCTGCATTGGATATTCTGTTTGGCCAGAATATCCCGCATATAATTCTCAAGCATTTGTTGCTGAAGACTTGCAGTCTCTGTGTCATCTTCTTGGTGGTGAGCCATGTCTCATTGCGCATTGCCTTGGTCTTGGCTTCGTTTATCTCAAGACCGATCTTGCTTGCTAGTCTGGCGAGGTCATCTGTCTTGCTCTGGATGTCGCAGAGCTTGTGAGAGGTCAGACAAATGTCGTCTGCATAGTCAAAGTCCTCAAGCTGTCTGGTGAGGCTCCACGTGATTCCACGCTTGGGGTTGCACACTTCTCTCATAACCTCGTCAACCACGATGTTGAAGAGTAGCGGCGATAATGGGCAACCTTGCCGAATTCCAGTATTCGTCTGGAAAGATGCACTTGTTTTTCCGTTGTGCAGTACCGCCAAGTTTGCATCATCGTACATCGACTTGATGATACTAGTGATGTTGGTTGGTACTCCTTTCCTTGCCAGTGCTCTCCATATAGCCGCTCTGTCCACTGAGTCGAATGCCTTCTGGAAGTCTATGAACAGGAGGTATAGCAGGGCTCTCCATTCCACAGCTTGTTCGGTAATTATGCGTAGTGTATTTGCCTGGTCTACGCAACTCCTGTGTGGTCTGAATCCTGCCTGTTTAACACTTTGTAGCTAGTGTTGAGAAGTGTGATTCCTCTCCAATTATTGCAGTCACTAAGGTCCCCTTTTTTGGTAAGCTTAACAATGATTCCGCCATTCCAAGAATCCGGTACCGTCTCACTTTGCCATATGCGGGAGAAGTGCGGGTGCAATGTTTCAGCCATCAACTGGGTGTCAACTCGTAGAAGTTCAGCTGGTATGTTGTCTTCCCCTGCCGCTCGTTCCGCGTTGTCCGCAAATCTATCCAGTTGAGCTCTCTTGTCGTTTCTGGTGGATCGTTTCACAGCTCTGCACAGAGTCCGATATTCTTCGTGATTCTGTGCGATGTGATCCGTCAGTGACTTAAGACTGTTTCTCCGTCTGATTAGGTCCCACGTCCTCTCGGATATCCAGCCGGTGTGTGGATGTGTGGATGCCATCCAGCTCGTGATCGCTATCTATGTCTGCTCCCCTTTTATTTCGCACGTTGAGCAACGACTGCCTCCATTTTCTGCTGATGCATATATGGTCGATCTGGTTGCGCGTGTTTCCACTTGGAGATGTCCATGTATATTTATGGACCTCTTTATGGGGAAACAGCGTGCCCCCAATGACTAGTTGGAACAGTTGACAGATTTCAACTAGTCTCTCACCATTGTCATTGCGAGTCCCTATTCCGTGCTCTCCCATTACTGATTTGACTCCGGTTTTGCTGACGATAGTGATGTCGCCTTGCCGTAGCTTAGAGAGGGTCGCTGTGAGGGCAGTGTAGAAGTCGTCTTTGATGTCTTCATTGGCGTCTTCTGTCGGGGCATAGCATTGAATGATGTTTATGTGTCTAGCCTTGCACTTGAACCTGGCGGTAATGAGTCTGTCAGATACGGGTTCCCAGGAATGGAGTGCGTTTTTAATCTTTCTGGCTACAAATATTCCTACACTATATCTGCCGCCTTCATTACTACCACTGTGCAGAACTAGATTGCTAGTGGATGTTGTTGTTTCCCCGCTGCCAGGCCACCTCATCTCGCTAATTCCAGCTATCGCTACCTGCAATTTCTCCATTTCTGCCTCAATCTTGATTGATTTCTTGATGGTTCCTTTAGAGTTCTAACGTTCCATTGTCCAATTCATATCCGTTTTGAGATGTCTAAAGTCGTCAACGAGTTGGGAGATCCGTTTATGTTTAATTCTCTAGTGTTGGTTTCATTTGGATTTTTCGATCGAACTGGTGATTGGCCAGATGCGACTTATTCCAAGGGTGGGGCTGCCAACTGTCGCCTACTGGGAGTGCCGTCCACGTAGAGTTGTTGATAAACGTGGAGAGTGCGATACAGTCTTTTAGCATCATTCATAGGTGGTGTTGTTGTTGTTGCTGTACGCAGAAGACGCAATGAAACAAAGAATAATACTACACAAATTTAATTTTTTTTTTAATTACCAATAATTATAATAATTATATTATTTACCTACAAAGAATATATAATTATAAAGAAATATAAATAAAATGTAATTTAAAATATAATATTGTATTATATATTACAATATTATTATATAAGAAAAATATAATATTGTATTATATTATGCATCACAATATTATTATATTGTTATACAAATAAAATATAATTTGGCGACATCAGCGACATCGGCAGAGAATAGGTCTAATTAATAATTGTAAAACTTACTCAAAACTAGTTCCAAAATAATCACCAATAAAACCCGACGTGTTTTTTTAAATTAAAAATATTAAAATGTCTTTCAATTCATGTGCTTCTTCTTAATTTTTTTGGCACGAGCTAAGAATGCATATTGCGTCTTGTCGTTTTGTCTAATATCTCACTATTTTCGACGACTGTGAGAGATGTTTAGTGGCTAAGTGGACTGTGTCCCGGACTCCAAGGTCAATGATATTGAGCGTGTTCATGGTTCGATTGTTTTTCATAATTTTTTTTTAATAAATTAAAAGCACAAAAACATTAAAGAGGGGCGACGGCGGTATGCGATTTTTAAGTTTTAGTTACGCAATATATGTAATTAGAACTTAGTTTTCTTTCATCGGTACACAACAGCAACTGCGAATCTAATTGTACATATGTACGTATATACAGGGTCCGCCACGTAACTGTGTTTTTTAAAACAGTGCGCACAAGATCGATCGTAACGTTGGCTGTGTGGCACGGAGCGCCGTCTTGCTGGAATCAAATGTTGTCCAAGTCCTCCTCTTCGATTTGCGGGAAGCACCAATCCGTTAATATGGCGCGGTAGCGTTCGCAATTGACCGTAACGGCGGCTCCTGCCGCATTTTCGAAGAAAAATGGGCCAATGGTAGTCATGAATCCCGTATCAGAAGGACAAAGGTAAGAGGAGAAAAGTTACTCAACCCGAGTAGGGTATTGTGTAATGAGTACCGACAATGCCATTTGGTCTTAAAAACGCCCTGTCTGATTTTCAAAGATCTATTATGAACGCATTGGGTAGCGTGGCATACTCTTATGTGATTGTTTATATGGATGATATGATGATAGTGTCGCCTCCTGGTTAAAATCGGAGATTCTTAGCTCTAAGATGCTTAAAGAAAGTTATATGTCGCAGATCATTTAAATTTAACGACATTTCTAGCATTTGCGTGTTTCTATTTTTTATTCTTTTGATGCGCGGCAGACAACCGTTAGTTTCTGCCGAACGTAGTCTTTTTCGCGGGTAGGAGAGAGGGGAAGTAGATGTCTGCACGAAAACGGGATGCATACTGAAAAATACAGTGTGCATTAGTATTGGTGTATGCGGACTAGAATAAATCTCAAAAATGTGTTGGTATTGCATGTAGAGTTAAGAACAACGCATAATTCTGATTTTGTGAAAAGAGAATTGGGTCAGTCAGTTTTCGATCATTACGCATAACAGACATGCCTCGTTCACGCGCTAGAAAACGTTGCGCAGACAATAACGAGTAGAGGAAGAAGGGCATCCTGATGACTCTTCGACATCAGAAGTGGGATCGCCTATACCTACTTTGAACAATGAAAATAGTTTGCTGGAAATTTTGGAGTCTCAAAATCGACATTTTTCTGAACTTTTGAAACAAATGCAACACTTACAAAGAGAGCCAAAAGAATCGTTTGCTCTGGTATTGCCCAGGTTTAATCCTGAACGTGCGGGATCAGACGCGCAATCCTGGTGTTCAACGGTGGACTTCATCTTGTCTGAAAACGAACTGGAAGGCAGCGCTCTTGTAATGACCCTCAGCAAATCACTGGAAGGAAGCTCGTCTGATTGACTGTCACAGACTTGCTTTCCTGGTATATCATGGACACAGTTCCGAGAATTGCAACATTTTGCGGGAACAGAAACATTAGCGGCAGCAGTTATGAATCTGCTAAATGGACGCCCTACGGAAGGCGAGTGCCTTTCGTTATATGGAAGCCGAATGGTTACTTTGCTTATGGCCAAATGGAAGACGCTAAGTGCGGAGCAAATTACACTGGCGCATGCAGCTGGAATTGACAGGCGTTTGCGGCGTTTAGTTTTCACTTCTGACATCAACACTCGGAACGAGCTGCACCAAGTACTGAAGACCTATTCATTTGACGCTGGACCGAGCCACCTTTCAAACGATGGTACATCAGAGCCGCCAGGAAAACGAGCTAAGCCCTACTTCAAGTGTCACAACTGCGCAAAGCCTGGTCACAAAAAGGCGGATTGTCGATCAAAAACAATGGCAGTGCACATTCAGCAACCCGGCAAGCAACCATCAGGGAAAGACTTTGACGTATTTCAACTGCGGAAAATCTGGACACACCTCTACGGTATGTCGTGATCGTCAGGAGCGTTCGTCGTCTACCAAAAACAACATTGTAAAAGATGACAACATCTGTACCGCTTTTGAACCTGTAGGAACGTTTTTGCAATCTGGTAAGTCGTTCCAATTTTGTTTTGATTCTGGAACCGAGTGTTCACTCATCAAGGACGCTACTTCGCAGACACTATCTGGATCCAGAATGGGCAACGTAGTTATATTAAGGGGTCTTGGTAGCAATACTAATTGTAGCACTTTGCAGATATTGGCCAATGTTTAGATATGTGAATGTTCATATGAAATATTGTTTCATGTAGTGTTAGACAATTATATTAAGTATGACGCTCTGATTGGTCGAGATATTTTGAGCCACGGAGTCGGTGTGACAATAACATCAAAATCTCTTACTATGTTTAACGAAAAATCTATATTGCCTGTTGAGGTTCCCGAAAAGAATCCTGATTTGACTAGTGTTGACACCGATCTGCATGGACCTGATAGAGACCAATTGTTGTCAATAATACAAGAATACCGTTTCTGACAACTACCCTTTGCCGCTAATTTCTGATCAAATAGCTAGGCTGAGTGGTGCTATGTTTCTCTTGAAATCTCTTTATTTTGCTGCACCGAGTTATCGAATAATTTAGCAAGACGACATCTTCAGCGGAATCACGTTACCATTCATATGAACTGGAGACACTTGCTGTCTACAATTCTATAAAACACTTTCGCCATTACTTGCATGGCCGTCATTTTGTTGTATTTACTGACTGCAATTCGCTTAAAGCCTCTCGTGCAAAGGTAGAACTGACCCCTAGAGTTCATAGGTGGTGGTCGTACTTGGAATCTTTTGAATTTAATAATAATAATTTTAATTCAGTATAGACCAGGTGAGCGTATGGCTCATGTTGACTCTGTTGGCTCTGTCTCGGAATCCGGTTCCAAAAATTGTCAAGAATTCCATAGGCGTAGTCGAAAGACATATCAATCTGACAGAAATATCCGAGAAATGGTTGTTGGCTGAACAGCAAAGTGACGAAGAAACTTCTTCAATTATCTCTAACTTACGAAATACGGTCTGGAATTCTATACCGAAAAGTTCAAAGAAATGGAAAGACTCGATGTCTGCCCATAATCCCAAATTGTGTTGATAGACGCATTTACCAAATGTATCTATCTCTCTCATACTATAAAATTAGACACTGATAGTCGCATTAAGGCAGTGAGGTCTGTTATATCGTTATTCGGTGTCCCCTCCCGACTTATCGCTGATCAAGGTCGTAGTTTTGCTAGTTCAGCATTCCGTGATTTCTGCTCAGCACAGAAAATGGATTTACATTTAATTGCCACAGGTGCTAGTCGTACTAATGGCCAAGTGGAGCGAGTCATGAGTACTCTAAAGTCAGTTGAAACTGGCCCAGGATCTTGGCAGGATTCTTTAGATGAGATTCAGCTGGTTCTTAATAGAGTTACTAAAGTCAGTCAATTAGAGATACTTATTGGCAAAGAAGCAAGGCCATTTGGTCTTACACCTGTTGTAAATGAAGAAAATATTGTCGATGTTGGCTCAGTTAGAAAATGGCAAAACATAACATGGAAAAGAATGCCAAAATTGATAAAGCTAGTTTCGATTAAAATAAAGTTTATATTGTAAGACACAAGGTAGGAGACCATGTTTTGCTTAAAAATTAAGAGCTTCATCAGACCAAACTAGATCCTAAGTTTAAAGGTCCATTTGTAGTGGCTGGAGTATTACCAGGAGATCGATATAAATTGAAAGCATTAAATAATAACCGACCTTATAAATATTCTCATGAATCTTTGCGATGTATGCCTGAGAAGAGGATTATCACAGTGTTTGAAGATGAAAGCGCAGAAGACACCAGTGATCAAGCCAGTGAGGGCTGTGATCTTGAGAATGACTAAGAATTTGTAAACTTCCGGACCTATTCCAAATGCGACTTTCTCAACCTCATGAGTGCCCGAGTTATGTGGTTCGGCATTTTGTTGTATTTAAGTTTAAATTTGGTAACGGTTGGTGGTGTGAGTTAGTTGGCCGACTTATGGACGGATTGGCCGGATTGCCGAGTTGTAAGCTGTGAGCTAGGCTAACAAAAGATGGACTGGCCGATTTGAAAAACTGGGCGCAAGTAGAAAAATGTATTGAAAATCAAGAACTTTACCGATTTATGTGTGAAGATAAAATTATGATTGATTGAGTGAAAGTTGATGGTAATCCGGATTTCATGGCTTAAATTTAATAAATGAAATGTTTTAAATATATGTATAAGTTTTCTTTAAAGTAATAAAGAATGAAAAAAAGGGTTATAATAAATTAATGACGATGATCGATATTAAGGGATAGTTAGCACACGAGCACGTGTGATAGGTCACGAAGGCCGTGTCGCAGATCATTTAAATTTAACGACATTTCTAGCATTTGCTTGTTTCTATTTGGCACGCGCTATGCAGGCGCCTTTTCTATTCTTTTGACGCGCGTCAGACAACCGTTAGTTTCTGCCGAGCGTAGTCTTTTTCGCGGGAAGGAGCGAGGGGAAGTAGATGTTTGGACGAAAACGGGATGCATACTGAAAAATGTAGTGTGCATTAGTATTGGTGTATGTGGACTAGTTATTCTAGTCTCAAAATGTGTTGGTATTGCATGTAGAGTTAAGAACAACGCATAATTCTGATTTTGTGAAAAGAGATTGGGTCAGTCAGTTTTCGATCATTACGCATAACAGTCATGCCTCGCTCACGCGCTAGAAAACGTTACGCAGACAATAACGAGAGTAGTGAAGAGGAAGAAGGGCATCCTGATGACTTTTCGACATATACAATTTACAGGCTTGACGGGGGTGATGGAGTACTGATTGCAGTAGATTCCAACATTGGCTCGGAAATTTTACAACTGGAGTTTCAATTTGGCATTCAAAGTCCACCTTTTAGACCATGGATTTAAAAAAATTCATAGTCTATTGTGCTTGTGCGTAATAGGCAGAAGCAGGCATCTCCCCATAAACTATATATATTCTGAATATGAATCAACAGCCGAGTCGATTGATCCATGTCTGTCTTTCCGTCTGTATGAACACCTATCAAAAACTATAAGAGCTATAGCCGTGTATATTCAGGTATCTCATAGTTTATTTAAAATTTGGACTCGACCCTTCCGCTAAATCAGTAATAACGATTTAAAAGCTACAATATTAACTCAAAAACCAAAGTTATATATCTTACACGACAAATACTTTGCCACGGGCGTTTTATAAAAATTTCATTTAAACCAGACCATAAATAAGTGAGATATGATAATGATTAAATTAATTTTTAACCGGAGCTGAGGGATCAATACCAGAAATCGTGAACAGAGGGAACCGGAGCTCCGGTCAAAGACCCGAATCCCACCAACGAAGGTGAAGAGAAAGAGAGCAGTAGTTCGGAAGTAATAAAAATTTATAGCAGCCATCTGAGCACGCCTCGCCTACTGAACCGGCTGTTACCCCATCCTTTCATGATCGCCTGTTGCGAGACATAAATATCGGCGATCACTTTAGTCCACTATTTTTCAATGCATAGTTTCGTCATATCCATCCTCCATGACACCCGAAACAATAGTTATTTAAACTAAATTAATTTTAAAACAATTTATTCCTTAAAATATTAATACCTTTCCTAACCATCTCATTAACAGAATCTTTATTTAATGTATATTTGGAATACGTTTGCTTTCGATCTCTAGTTAAGGGTAAGAGTATATCTTAGTATTATTTCTTAATTTTCATTTATTACAAGGCGGTATCTCATTTATTTATTTATTCATTCATTTCATTCATTTGTCATTGGTTGCGTACAGTTATATATATATATATATATAAATATATAAATATATATATATATATTGGTAGATGTAAATAAAAATTTAAAATCATGCCAAACTAAATAGACCAAAGAAGGGCAAATTACCAGAATAAAAAATCAGGTTTAGAAATCATATCAATTAAAGATTTAAAAATTATAATACAAAAAAATTAGGAAATTAAAGAAAAATCATAATAAAAAATATTTAATTAAAACTCAAACATGAGTAAATTAAATTGAAAATTCGATTTGAAAATCAAAATAA
>JAEIGL010000281.1:0-15850 GCA_018903715.1 Zaprionus davidi | reverse complement strand
TATTATTTTATCAGTATTCGGAATAGGTTCATATGAGTGCTTATTTATTTCGTCAAAACTGTATTTTAACAAATAAAAAACATAAACTAAATACGTAATTCCACATATTAGCACAAAGACAGTAATAAATTTTCAAAAAAAAATTAAAAATGTTGGAAATTTTCCAAAAGTTTTTTAGGTTAGGTTGAAATTCAGACGTGATTGGATGATTTTGACATTGGATTCAGATTCGGATGGTCTAAAAACATATAGAAACATATATCGCATGACCCGATCATGACCCCCATTATTTTTTGGTGTTCCAAAATTTGTTAGAGTTTTCTGAGGATAAGTCGAAACTTAGACGTGCTACATAAATTTTGACTTCAGATTCGGACTAAGAAGGACAAAATAAATGATAAAACATATATTGTATGCTCAGATCAGGATTCTATATCTTTTGGGGGATATTTTTAAGATTTTTCAGTTTTGTGAGGTTATGTCGAAGTCCAGACGCGATGGCGAAATTCTGACCGGATTCGGATTCGGATTCAGCGACCCAAAATACATATAACTGCATATGGCGCTTACCCAGAAAATGAAACTTTTTTTTTGTGGGCCTGTGTTCTTTTAGCTTTGTTGAGTGGTAAATTTGTTTCATTTTCTGAGAAAGTATAGTACCCAATATCTTTTACAGGTTTCACTAGTTTTTCCAAATATTTATACTTTGTCTGATACAAACTCTTTGAGAATAAATAAATGTTCTCTAATTTTAAACTGTTTGGACTCTCGATTAAGCCGAGCATAAGATTAGTTTTACTACAGTTGGGTGGTCCAACAACCAGTTCTCTTATTGTATTAGGTAAAAGGGGGCTATGACGTGGTAATCTTTGAGACAGTGATTGACCATCATTAGCACTCTCAATATTTCTATTACACTCACACACTTTACTTCATTCAATGACAAATGCTCATCGATTAAACATCAAATAAAATGGGTCAACGCTTTTACAATTGCTCCAGTCATAATTCAAACTTGAAGCGAGATGGTGATATTATAAATAAAATAATTAATGGCCTACCTTTTGAAGCTCATCTACCTGTTTATCATTTTTGTGGTCCTGGTGCAAAGTTATTAAAGTGTTTCGAACGAGGTGATCGAGGAATAAATAAATTGGAAGAGGCTTGTAGAATACACGATATGGCTTATTCACAACATAAAGACTTAAGTAAACGACACGAGTCTGATAAAGAGTTGATAAACAGGGCTTGGGATCGCGTAAATGCAAAAGACTTTAGTTTACGAGAAAAATCGTCAGCATATTTTGTTATAAATATAATTAAAGCAAAAAGGAGATTTGGAATGGGTATGAGAATGAAGAAGAAGGGGAAAAAAATAGTAAGAACAGTAAGAAAAGGCGTTGTAAACTGCGAAACAAGAATAAGACAATTTAACATATTATCAAATCAGTTATTCGTGCGTTAAAAGAAAAGAAGCCATTAGACTTGATGAATGCAATTAAGGTTGCACGCAAAGCATTTAGCAAATCAATTGGACGTCAGAAAAAAACATAAATGCCCAAGGGTAATTAATGTACCAAAGATTGGTGGGTTTGAGCACTTGTTCCCATTTTAACTGCTCTCAGCACTCTAGGCAGTCTTGCTTCTGGTAGTGCTGCTATTGCTAAAGCAATCACCAATGCAAACACAGGAAGAAACGAGAGCAACAGTCGCGCAAAATGCGATAGTGGGATACCCTTCGACCTATGTTCCCGTGTAGTTTAATTTGTTAAATTCATACACATATGCTTATGCACATGCTTTGAAATTAATCCCGACAGATGGCGCTCGCGCTTCGCGCTCGCCCGCCTCCCTTATTACCTGACAGAAGCACTTGGTTTTATGCTCATACTTTCTTAAATAACTTCTGTGTTTATTGTTCGATCGGATTGTGATTTGGACACTACGTAGATATTTCATTCAGCTTAGTATATGTTAAAGTCAGAAAGTAGTAGCTTTTATACAGCGCTTACAAATTAAGTTTAAAAATTAAATGATTGATTTGTGGGGGCGGTGGGCGTGGCACCTAACATTTGAAATAAACTTGATCTGCTTATAGTAGACAGGAGTCTTCCTGCCAAATTTAATAACTATAGCTTCTATAATAGCTGAGATCTGTGCGTTCACACAGACAGACGGACAGAGAGACAGACATGGCTCAATCGACTCGGCTTGTGATCCTGGGGTCTCCCACGCCTCCTTCTGCCTGTTACATACATTTGCACAAAGTTAGTATACCCTTTTTTGACCATTTTCAATGGTCGAAGGGTATAAACAGTTAGAAGAGAGTAAGCGACATAATAAGAAAATGGAGAGTATTCATGTGGGTAATGGCATAAAAAAACTAATAGATAAGCTACCCAACAGAGCACTTTCAAATTTTTATATTAAAAAGTTTGCTCGAAAACATATCTACCATTTTAGAGGTGTATTTATGAGGGATTCACTTCCAAGTTCCCCATGAATTCGTGAATAGGGTATCATCTACTTCGATGATTCAGCATCACATGGTACCAAGGACGGTAACGTTTATAAATATATATGATCTACACTGCAATTACCTACCAGTTTATATACATATATGTTTATAATTTCACTTGTTTAGACACTGTATTAGACTTTTTAGCGACTTAAGTTCAAGGGTAAAATATATAACATACATACACACACTTGCACTCGCTCAACTCGTGAAAACTTTAAGATTAATAGCGACGTGCCTCGAAGAGCCCATTTTATCTAACAGATAGAAGGAGGCGTTTATTAATATATTTCCCATTTTGGGATATAAAGCTAGTGACATGGCACGCATTTTATATTATGATTTTTCTTTATTTAGTTTTAAGAACATAATGTGTTTTATAGAATCTGCCGATAGATTACATCGTAAGTCTGTTAATACACATTTCAGAACAGAAAAGCTCTTTCAACTGATACCTGGGTTGCAGGTACAGAATGTAAAGTCGTTTCCAAACGATAGAGCCGATAAGTGTATTTTTGAATCTCCCAAAATCTCATAATGTCAACGGTCATATCTATTGACATTGGCGCGTATCCATTAATTTCAGCTATTGCCAACTTTAGCTCGGGATCGTCTCCCTGCGGTTGATTCAGATTCAACCTCTATAATAATCTACAGAATTAATAATAACCAAAATTGGTTAATTAAGTTTACCTGTCTCTTGAGGTCCAGTACTCGGCGCATTAATCCTATTAGGTGTTCTCTTGCTGCCCCGTGCTGTAAAGGATTCTTAAGAAGAATCAGCCGAATTCTCGGATCTAAGTAGATTGCGGAGAGCATAACTTCATTTGAAGTCAGCATTTTTTCCCGATTCTCCGAGTAATTAGTTAGATCCTCTTTATAAGCATTTCCACTCATAGCTTTAATTGTGAATTTTGTATTCAGCCAAAGCATGGAAAAATCACCAAAGAAATGCTGCTCGCTTTGTAATATTTTGGTGGCAGAGTCTATAGGCTCCAGCACAGATAGCAGGACTTTTATATCCACCCACACCTTGTCTTTTAATTCCATATTTGCAGAAAAATGCTGCTGGGTGAACTCCTCGTATATGCATACGCTTTTCAACATCTCATAAGTTGAGCTCCACCTAGTTGGTATATCAATTATTGGCAGTGATAGCGCTGTCGCTGATATTGCTAGCCTAAATTAAAATATGTTAAGTTCGGATTCGCTGAATCCGAATCCAAGGTCAGAATTTCGCCATCACGTCTGAACTTCGACATAACCTCACAGAACTGAAAAACCTTCAAATATCCCCCAAAAGATATAGAATCCTGATCTGAGCATGCGATATATGTTTTATAATGTATTTTGTCCTTCTCAGTCCGAATCTGAAATTTACGTAGCACATCTGAGTTTCGACTTAACTTCAAAAAACTCGAACAATTTTTGGAACCCCAAAAAATAATTCCGAATCCGAATCTAATGTCAAAACCAGCCTATCCGGAATAAATTTTAATGTAACCTAAAAATGTTGTGAAAAACTTCCAACATTTTTACCTTTTTTTAATATTGGATTAGGGTGTATTCAAATTTAATATAAAAATAGCTTTCATTTTCAATATGCCCCCTTTAGAGCATTATTTTATCAGTATTCGGAATAGGTTCATATGAGTACTGATTTATTTCGTCAAAACTGTATTTTAACAAATAAAAAACATAAACTAAATACGTAATTCCACATATTAGCACAAATACAGTAATAAATTTAAAAAAAAAATTTAAAAATGTTGGAAATTTTCCAAAAGTTTTTTAGGTTAGATTGAAATTCAGACGTGATTGGATGATTTTGACATTGGATTCGGATTCGGATGGTCTAAAAACATATAGAAACATATATCGCATGACCCGATCATGACCCCCATTATTTATTGGTGTTCCAAAATTTGTTAGAGTTTTCTGAGGATAAGTCGAAACTTAGAAGTGCTACATAAATTTTGACTTCAGATTCGGACTAAGAAGGACAAAATAAATGATAAAACATATATTGTATGCTCAGATCAGGATTCTTTTTTTTTTGGGGGATTATTTAAGGTTTTTCAGTTTTGTGAGGTTATGTCGAAGTCCAGACGCGATGGCGAAATTCTAACCGGATTCGGATTCGGATTCAGCGACCCAAAATACATATAACTGCATATGCCGCTTACCCAGAAAATGAAACTTTTTTTTTGTGGGCCTGTGTTCTTTTAGCTTTGTTGAGTGGTAAATTTGTTTCATTTTCTGAGAAAGTATAGTACCCAATACCTTTTACAGGTTTCACTAGTTTTTCCAAATATTTATACTTTGTCTGATACAAACTCTTTGAGAATAAATAAATGTTCTCTAATTTTAAACTGTTTGGACTCTCGATTAAGCCGAGCATAAGATTAGTTTTACTACAGTTGGGTGGTCCAACAACCAGTTCTCTTATTGTATTAGGTAAAAGGGGGCTATGACGTGGTAATCTTTGAGACAGTGATTGACCATCATTAGCACTCTCAATATTTCTATTACACTCACACACTTTACTTCATTCAATGACAAATGCTCATCGATTAAACATCAAATAAAATGGGTCAACGCTTTTATAATTGCTCCAGTCATAATTCAAACTTGAAGCGAGATGGTGATATTATAAATAAAATAATTAATGGCCTACCTTTTGAAGCTCATCTACCTGGTTATCATTTTTGTGGTCCTGGTGCAAAGTTATCAAAGTGTTTCGATCGAGGTGATCGAGGAATAAATAAATTGGAAGAGGCTTGTAGAATACACGATATCGCTTATTCACAACATAAAGACTTAAGTAAACGACACGAGTCTGATAAAGAGTTGATAAACTGGGCTTGGGATCGCGTAAATGCAAAAGACTCTAGTTTAGGAGAAAAAACGTCAGCATATTTTGTTACAAATATAATTAAAGCAAAAAGGAGATTTGGAATGGGTATGAGAATGAAGAAGAAGGGGAAAAAATAGTAAGAACAGTAAGAAAAGGCGTTGTAAACTGCGAATGAAGAATAAGACAATTTAACA
Source organism: Zaprionus davidi (assembly GCA_018903715.1). Classification (NCBI taxonomy): domain Eukaryota; kingdom Metazoa; phylum Arthropoda; class Insecta; order Diptera; family Drosophilidae; genus Zaprionus; species Zaprionus davidi. Next base: position 10,281 of record JAEIGL010000281.1, on the reverse strand, counting down.
TATTATCAAATCAGTTATTCGTGCGTTAAAAGAAAAGAAGCCATTAGACTTGATGAATGCAATTAAGGTTGCACGCAAAGCATTTAGCAAATCAATTGGACGTCAGAAAAAAAACATAAATGCCCAAGGGTAATTAATGTACCAAAGATTGGTGGGTTTCAGCACTTGTTCCCATTTTAACTGCTCTCAGCGCTCTAGGCAGTCTTGCTTCTGAAAGTGCTGCTATTGTTAAAGCAATCACCAATGCAAACACAGGAAGAAACGAGAGCAACAGTCGCGCAAAATGCGACAGTGGGATACCCTTCGACCTATGTTCCCGTGTAGTTTAATTTGTTAAATTCATACACATATGCTTATGCACATGCACATGCTTTGAAATTAATCCCGACAGATGGCGCTCGCGCTTCGCGCTCGCCCGCCTCCCTTGTTACCTGACAGAAGCACTTGGTTTTATGCTCATACTTTCTTAAATAACTTCTGTGTTTATTGTTCGATCGGATTGTGATTTGGAGACTACGTAGATATTTCATTCAGCTTAGTATATGTTAAAGTCAGAAAGTTGTAGCTTTTATACAGCGCTTACAAATTAAGTTTAAAAATTAAATGATTGATTTGTGGGGGCGGTGGGCGTGGCACCTAACATTTGAAATAATCTTGATCTGCTTATAGTAGACAGGAGTCTTCCTGCCAAATTTAATAACTCTAGCTTTTATAATAGCTGAGATCTGTGCGTTCACACAGACAGACGAACAGACAGACAGACATGGCTCAATCGACTCGGCTTGTGATCCTGAGCAAGAATATATATACTTTATGGGGTCTTCCATGCCTCCTTCTGCCTGTTACATACATTTGCACAAAGTTAGTATACCCTTTTTTGACCATTTTCAATGGTCGAAGGGTATAAACAGTTAGAAGAGAGTAAGCGACATAATAAGAAAATGGAGAGTATTCATGTGGATAATGGCATAAAAAAACTAATAGATAAGCTACCCAACAGAGCACTTTCAAATTTTTATATTAAAAAGTTTGCTCGAAAACATATCTACCATTTTAGAGGTGTATTTATGAGGGATTCACTTCCAAGTTCCCCATGAATTCGTGAATAGGGTATCATCTACTTCGATGATTCAGCATCACATGGTACCAAGGACGGTAACGTTTATAAATATATATGATCTACACTGCAATTACCTACCAGTTTATATACATATATGTTTATAATTTCACTTGTTTAGACACTGTATTAGACTTTTTAGCGACTTAAGTTCAAGGGTAAAATATACAACATACATACACACACTTGCACTCGCTCAACTCGTGAAAACTTTAAGATTAATAGCGACGTGCCTCGAAGAGCCCATTTTATCTAACAGATAGAAGGAGGCGTTTATTAATATATTTCCCATTTTGGGATATAAAGCTAGTGACATGGCACGCATTTTATATTATGATTTTTCTTTATTTAGTTTTAAGAACATAATGTGTTTTATAGAATCTGCCGATAGATTACATCGTAAGTCTGTTAATACACATTTCAGAACAGAAAAGCTCTTTCAACTGATACCTGGGTTGCAGGTACAGAATGTAAAGTCGTTTCCAAACGATAGAGCCGATAAGTGTATTTTTGAATCTCCCAAAATCTCATAATGTCAACGGTCATATCTATTGACATTGGCGCGTATCCATTAATTTCAGCTATTGCCAACGTTAGCTCGGGATCGTCTCCCTGCTGTTGATTCAGATTCAACCTCTATAATAATCTACAGAATTAATAATAACCAAAATTGGTTAATTAAGTTTACCTGTCTCTTGAGGTCCAGTACTCGGCGCATTAATCCTATTAGGTGTTCTCTTGCTGCCCCGTGCTGTAAAGGATTCTTAAGAAGAATCAGCTGAATTCTCGGATCTAAGTAGATTGCGGAGAGCATAACTTCATTTGAAGTCAGCATTTTTTCCCGATTCTCCGAGCAATTAGTTAGATCCTCTTTATAAGCATTGCCACTCATAGCTTTAATTGTGAATTTTGTATTCAGCCAAAGCATGGAAAAATCACCAAAGAAATGCTGGTCGCTTTGTAATATTTTGGTGGCAGAGTCTATAGGCTCCAGCACAGATAGCAGGACTTTTATATCCACCCACACCTTATCTTTTAATTCCATATTTGCAGAAAAATGCTGCTGGGTGAACTCCTCGTATATGCATACGCTTTTCAACATCTCATAAGTTGAGCTCCACCTAGTTGGTATATCAATTATTGGCAGAGGTAGCGCTGTCGCTGATATTGCTAGCCTAAATTAAAATATGTTAAGTTTATATTACCTTCAAAATCTCTATTTTATATTGTGTACTAACCTAAAAGTCGGAGTCCGCAAGGTTTTCACGACTTTTCGTGCACTTGCTATAATATGCTCCCTTGCATCTTCATCAAGGAAATCCTTTACGGCAAGTTGCAAACAGTGAGCAGCACATCGAATCAATGAAATTGTAAAAACACCGATTTCATTCATAATGTCTTCATTTTCACAATCTGCACGTTCAAATACTCGATTGCTTTCAATATATTTTTGCATTATCCGAAGTGATTGTATACAGTTGCTGCTTGGAAATAGAAAAATCCGCCAAAATATTTTCTATTTCCATGCTCAAATTGAGCCCTGTATTTTGGCGATGCAGCTCGATTATACCCACCGTCTTCACTTCTATGGCTTCATGTCTATAATACTGAACGTTGACCTGAGAATGCCTTTAGAATGCATCGAAGCAATGTCGATTTTCTGCGAAATAATCTGATTTTTAAACGCTTTTGCAATTCAAACTTTTCGTACTCATACTTTTGAGTCATGTGCTGCATCACATTCCGCGATTTTTGCTCTGTCAAAGTTTTAAAAGGGCACTTTTTCATCCGTGAGTTTTGAGAATTTTTAAAATCTTTCCGTGGACTAAAGACCCACATAGCTAATTCATGCAGGGTATAGTAGGGAGGCGCAAGGCCCACAGTACGAGTTTCACATAGGGCATCAGTATCAAGCATACACATGTACATCGTATTACACATACACTTGGGCAGACTGTTTATATATATATTGCAAGAAACTGCTACAATGTGATTGTTGTTATGTTTTAATATATGTACATACAACACTACAAATTCATTATAATAATATTTCGTTGTAAGCTTTAAACTGTAGATATGTTTATTTATTTAGATATGGTTTATAGGGTATATATGTTTTATGTTTGTGTGTATAATATGTTCATGTGGAATCGGTAAGTGACTGCATGCGAGCGGAGACTTTTACTGAGTAAGATGTTTACTACAATTCTTTTGCATAAGGTGTTGTAACATGAGTGGAGTGTGTATAGTGACGTGTGAGTCTGTTACTATGTATGTATGATGTGCATATTTCATTATGTTGTGACGCCGCATGAAGCGACGCCACATTATGATTACTTAGATATTACTTTAACTTTAAATAAATAAGCTATCTTTAAGTCCAATATACCCAATAGTATTTCCTTGGTTAGAAGAGAAGCATAGGCAAAGGCAAGGGCGTAGGCAGAACATGCGAAACAGGGCACAGAACATAGGAAACGGTGCCTCGGTAGCCAGAGCTTGTGCACACACAAGTAACGGTGCCTCGGTACCCAGAGCTCGCGCATTTAGTCAAGCAGCATAGCACATTAATACAAGCAACGGTGCTTGGGCACCCAGAGCTAGTACGATGCAGTACTGCACAGGCAACGGCATCGCGACCAATTTTTGGGCAGCGGCGCTAGACAAGCAGCAACGCTAAGTCAGCAGCGACGCTAAGCCAGCAGCGACGTCGGACATGCAGTGAAATACGAACGGCGCCGTGCATGCGACGAAGTGCGAGCAGAGTCGCAGCAGCCAGCCACGATCGGCCGAAAGCAGCACCGACATACAAGCAGCTTCGTCGGCAAGCAGCAGCAACATGTTCGCAGCAGCGAAGCGCAAGCTGCGAAAATTAGGCCAAGGGCTGTTGATCGCGAGCAGGTTACTAAGCCGGTAGCAAAGCTCTCCTACGGGGACCAAAGAAATAAAACAAAGTGCAAGTGAAAAGTCATAAGTCTAGTGCGAGCTATTGAATAAAACCATGTTATTACCATAAATATTTAAATGAAACACAAAAACCGCAGTGATACATTCTCTCCCCTCTAGAGCATTGTGAAAGTGGCGTGTTCGTATGTGCCTGTGTAACTGTGTACTGTGTGTAACTGTGTACACTGTGAGTTGTGGGAGTACAGGCGAAGACACCTGCGGGAGTTTACATAGAAGAGATTACGATCCTAAAGGCATCAATTGTTAAACGTTTTAATAGAACACTGAACGAACTCATGTGGCGTGAGTTCAGTTTTAATGGATCATATAAGTGGGTTCAAATATACAAGCAAGTAATTGATGTATATAATAATCGAAAGCATAGAAACATACAAGAGAAACCAATTAATGTAACCAAGGCTAATAAGGAAAAAATTCGGAAGAGAGCATATAATAATATTTATAGATAACAACTTGCATGAAGGTGATCTCGTGCGTATAAGTAAATATAAACATGTATTACTAAATTAGACAACAGAAATTTTTAGAATTCGGAAAATTCAAAGAACGTTTCCAACTACATATTTACTCGATGACATAAATGGAAACCCTATTGATGGGGGGTTTATAAGCAAGAGATAAAGAAAACACATTTCCCACATACATATCTAGTGGAAAAAATTTTGAAACGAAAAGGGGATAGAGTGTTTGTATGTTGGCTGGGTTTTCCCGGTAGTTGGGTACATAAAAATGACATCCTATAAATATGTATATTCAAACATGCACACGGTGCGTGCACACTCACACCAGCATTATCTTCCCCACGTTTAACGATCGTTGCATACAACATAAACGAAATCCTATAAATATATTCAAACACGCTCACGGTACGTACGTACTCACACCAGCATTATCTTCCCCGCGTTTAACGATCAATGCGTGCAACATAAACGAAATTCTATATTCATACAAACATATTAAATGTAATAGCCCTGCCCGCGTTATCTTCCCTACGTCTAAAGTTTGTTGCGTACAACATAAACGAAATTCTATATACATACAAACATATTGAATGTAATGTATTGTGAAAGAATCTTTTGATATCTGTGTGTGTGTGAAGAAAACTTAATTTCGGAACAGATGGTAAACATCCACTAGAATGATTTGGGGCATACACGATGAACCAACATGTTGATTGTAATAGCCTTTCCCGCATTATTGTTGTGAAAGAATCTTTTCATGTGTGTGTGTACAACACTTGATTTCAGTACACATGGTGGTTGTTATAAAAGACAAAAAGTTTTCTTTCCCCACGTCAAACATTCATTCGACCCGAATTTCATATACTTAACGAAGAACCGGAAACAAGGACAATAACACCGACTACAACTACAACTCAGGAACCTGAGTTGGAAGAAAGAACTGAAACCACCACGACCAGTACCACACCAGCACCTATATTCGGCATCATTGAAGATCAGGATACCGACATTGGCATGGGAGCTTTACCCTCAACAACATCTACAACAACAACAACAACGACAACGACGACTAATACTTTGATTTAACAATAACGAAAAAGGATATAATACATAACTTTAAGAAAAATTTAGTAGCTATGGAAAATGCAATTGGAGGGCGTCTTCAGTTTGGGAAAGGTGGAATGAATAGGTTTTTTTAAAATAGAATATGAGACAGAGTTTGATACACAAACAATTAGCATTAAATGTATTTATAGAACAGTGTCTATAAAACAAGAAGACCGTAGAGAATAATCAAGTTTATTTCCCCAGAAATTAAAGATATCATGTATAGAGTTTACTGAAGTTTTTAACTTAAGAAATTTATAACTAGACATGCATAGCGATGAAATGATAAAAAAAAATAAATAACCAAGCACATCCGACATCAGAGCCAGAAATAATGAAAATAAAAATTTCAGGGAAAAACAGAAAGAAAGCTTAGCTTATTACAATTGAAATTATATAATCAACGAGATGCAAAGCGATCAGGCAAACCTATTGCAATAATCTTACGAGATGCACATAGAAAAAAGAGCATTATACGAACGATACTTAGATGAACACTATGAAACTTTAAAAGTAACTGATATAAATAATTATAAGTCGAAGTTAAATGACATAATAGTTTAAATAAAATAAATATAAATAAAATGAAACAAAATGTAATTTTAAAATGTATAAGTTGGATTGCACTTTTAATATTTTAATATTAGTTATATTTTACAGAAATTTAATTTTAAGAATACGAGAATAGGATATGTTCCTGATCCTGAAGAAGGTCTAAAAACATATAGAAACATATATCGCATGACCCGATCATGACCCCCCATTATTTTTTGGGGTTCCAAAAATTTTTCGAGTTTTTTGAGGTGAAGTCGAAACTTAGACGTGCTACGTAAATTTTGACTTCGGATTCGGACTAAGAAAGACAAAATACATTATAAAACATATATCGCATGCTCAGATCAGGATTCTATATCTTTTGGGGGATATTTTAAGGTTTTTCAGTTTTGTGAGGTTATGTCGAAGTCCAGACGTGATGGGGAAATTCTGACCTTGGATTCGGATTCAACGACCCAAAATTCATATAACTGCATATACCGCTTACCCAGATCATGAAACTTTTTATACCCTTCGACCATTGAAAATGGTCAAAAAAGGGTATACTAACTTTGTGCAAATGTATGTAACAGGCATAAGGAGGCGTGGGAGACCCCATAAAGTATATATATTCTTGCTCAGGATCACAAGCCGAGTCGATTGAGCCATGTCTGTCTGTCTGTCCGTCTGTCCGTCTGTCTGTGTGAACGCACAGATCTCAGCTATTATAAAAGCTAGAGTTACCAAACTTGGCAGGAAGACTCCTGTGTACTATAAGCAGATGAAGTTTATTTCAAATGTTAGGTGCCACGCCCACCGCCCCCACAAATCAATAATTTAATTTTTGAACTTAATTTGTAAGTGCTGTATATAAGATACAACTTTCTGACTTAAACATATACTAAGCTAAATGAAATATCTACGTAGTCCCCAAATTACAATCCAATCGAACAATAAACACAGAAGTTATTTAAGAAAGTATGAGCATAAAACCAAATGCTTCTGTCAGCTAACAAGGGAGACGGGCGAGCTCGAGCGCCATCTGTCGGGATTAATTTCAAAGCATGTTCATATGTGTATGAATTTAACAAATTAAACTACACGGGAACATAGGTCGAAGGGTATCCCACTGTCGCGTTTTGCGCGGCTGTTGCTCTCGTTTTTTTGTGGGCCTGTGTTAAATATGATAAAGAGGATGATGACAATAACATCGATGAAGATGATAGTTTTGCTATTGATGACGCAGATAGTAATAATATTATAACTGTTAAGGGGGGTATAAATAACTACATACAAACCATACCTTCGAATATTCTTCGTGATAATAATTCTATCGATCATTTCTGAGGTGAAAATGATACATTCATAGTTAAAGGAGACATTAACAATTATACTCAAACTTTACCTTCGAATATTCTTCGAGATAATAATTCTATCGATCATTTCTCAGGTGAAAATGATACATTCATAGTTAAAGGAGACATTAACAATTATACTCAAACTTTACCTTTGAATATATTATAATATCTAGCGTACAACTTTAAAACATATTAAATTTTATATTTTTTAAATATTTCCTTAATTATAAAATTTTGTTTATATATAAGCTTATAGTAACATCAAAATGTTTTATTCTTTGTCAAATTATATATATTACAACATTTGTTTTTATTCATAATAAAATTTTATACATTTTATAACTATTTTCTATCGTTTTTTACAAAAAAATATAAAATCAAAACAATTGTCTAGTGAATTCTCTTTCTAATTGAATGTCAAAATAGTAATAAAGGCGATTAAATGTTAGAAGAAGCAAATATGTACAATAATAATAAAACAGTTAGCGATAGTGTTAGTCAGGGTAGTAGTGTAAAGCAAATGATTAGTGACAGGATTAGAAAAAGATTAGGAAAAGCTGAAAATTTTGAAATAAGCATAGTGGAGAGGGAGTTGTTTGAAATTAATGTTATAGATGACTCAATTGATTACAATATAGGTGATCAGATAGATCATAATGTGAGATGGCAATTTACTGAATTGGTAAAAAATTGTTATGTTAATAAAGTAAGACCGAAAGAACCGGAGATTCGGTGTGAAATGCAATTAAGATTAGAGGACTCGAAATCGTTTAGTTGTTCGCCGAGAAGATTAGCATATACCGAAAAGGAAAAGTTGCAGATTATTTTATATGAGTGTTTAGAAAACGGAATCATTAAACCGAGTGAATCAGAGTATGAATCTCCAATAGTGTTAGTAAAAAAGAAAACTCGATAAAACGATGGCTAAAGATAATTATCCTCTACCGTTGATTGATGATTTGTGTAGCGCGCAACCAAAATGGAGATCGGTTGTATAGTTATATTGTGTGAAGCTTTGCACTTTATTATTTTCCGGCTCTAGCTTGTCGGCTTTGGGGGTGGAGGTCCTGTTTACACATCATAGGACTACTAACAATAATAACAAAATTCAAGAAAAAAACGTGCTGCGACATAAGGAACTAGAAATTACAAAACCGTAAGAGAAGACAGATATTCATGATCAAAACAGAAAGAAAGGATAGAGGATAGGAGCCTAGAATGGTATGCAGGCGAGCTTAGGTGTTGAAGGAGTTCGGTTTTGCCCACCCAACCATGATCATCTCCTTTCAACTTTTAATTCAGGTGACCCCTCGACAGCGGGAGCGTTAACATTGAGTCCGAATAATTAAAATTTTAAAACATTATAAATTTAATCGGCTTTTCTAAATGTAGACATATGAACTAATTCCGTTAACCTAATCATTTTTCATTTAAAACAATTTCAGAATATTTTTTTGTTTATAAATTATTTTGATTTTGCTCGTTCACTTTTGTTGTTACTTTTGTTTGCCACAGTGTTAGAGGCGTTGTTTTAAAATTCGTATTTTTTAATAAATTTCAACTTTGTATTGCCTAATTTTGGCTGTTATCGAAAAGGTGATTAAAATTCTTCTTGTTGAAACTGTATAATTTTTAAATTGCTTTCTACTACCTAAAAATATATAGATTTGACTTACGGTGATTCTGTCGGCTATAGATCGATCTCTGGCTCGGCACCTGTTTTGCTTAAAATTAATTAAAATATAGTATTAAAGCAACCAACGTTTTCAACATAGGCATTCGCGAATAAACAGACATTAAAGGGGGAAAAGACTAGCATCCCAAAGTGAACATTATTTTTATATTAACAAATAAATGAATTAATTTAAATATTACTAGAGATAACCAGAAAAAAACGATAAATTAAATGAACAGTTCTATACAATTATTATTCCTATTATTATTATTCCTATTCCTTCCGCTCTCGAAAATATGGTATACTGTAAAACTCGAGGTAACGATCAGCCAGGTATATCCATTCTAAATTGTTAGGCTTTGGCCGTTGTTAGATTAAGGCTCCGACAGACAATTTAAATTATTATACTCTTCGAGCATTGAAAATGGTCAAAAAAAGGTATACTAACTTTGTGCAAATGTATGTAACAGGCATAAGGAGGCGTGGGAGACCCCATAAAGTATATATATTCTTGCTCAAGATCACAAGCCGAGTCGATTGAGCCATGTCTGTCTGTCTGTCCGTCTGTCTGTGTGAACGCACAGATCTCAGCTATTATAGAAGCTAGAGTTATCAAACTTGGCAGGAAGACTCCTGTGTACTATAAGCAGATGAAGTTTATTTCAAATGTTAGGTGCCACGCCCACCGCCCCCACAAATCAATAATTTAATTTTTGAACTTAATTTGTAAACGCTGTATAAAAGATACAACTTTTTGACTTTAACATATGCTAAGCTGAATGAAATATCTACGTAGTCCCCAAATTACAATCCAATCGAACAATAAACACAGAAGTTATTAAAGAAAGTATGAGCATAAAACCAAGTGCTTCTGTCAGCTAACAAGGGAGACGGGCGAGCGCGAAGCGCTAGCGTCATCTGGGTATCCCACTGTCGCGTTTTGCGCGACTGTTGCTTTCGTTTTTCAATGGGATTATCTAATTACATACTCATTTTTCTTTCTTTATGGGTCTATTTTGACCGTGTAATCCCTTAGCGTGAAATCGCCATTCGGCTAAACCA
>JAEIGL010000306.1:0-12655 GCA_018903715.1 Zaprionus davidi | reverse complement strand
TGCTCATAACACAGTAGCTATCTTGGTGGTCAGACGTGTTTAGCCTTTGCTCCCTATGTTTTTTTATAATTCTTGCGTTTTTATATCTCTAAGTGGTGTAATTATTAGTGCGGTATTTTATTAGTGCTAACCTTGTAAGTACAACCGTAAAAGTAACACACTAATACTTTTATTAGCAAATTCCTAAACTAATATTCTTAATTTTTCACTTGCGCGTCTTTGGCGTCAAGTTTTCGTTTCTGTTTTGATTAACATTCCCACGCTCTTCCGAAATTATATTTCTCTCTGAGTAAGCTGCGTAGCGCTGTTGTTGTAAACGCCACAGCTGTTGTTGTTTTGTTTACTTCGTTGTGCTCGCTAGTTTTGCAGTTTTATTGTCGTACTTGCTTGCTTGCCTGGTTCGGTGCTGTAACTGTTTCTTGCTCTCTCAAGAAATTTATTTCTTTACTCTGTCTTCTATTTGGTCTTCGTTGTCACCTACATTTTAAAGGCATATTAATTCTTACAACCATGGTGTCGTGCTCCGCAGCAATTTGCTTATGCTCTTCTGATCCTACGGAGGATTATATTGGTTGCTGGCTCTGTGATAATTTTTGTCACTTAAAATGCTGTGGCCTAACTGTGCGGGTTAGTGACAATCCGATTAACGGAAAATCCATAATAAAACCAAACTTGGGTTTTATAAGATACGCACAGCTTTCTCTAATCTCCAATCTGAATTCTTGGAGATGGAGGCCAAATTCAAAGCCTTTACGGTTCCTCGCAAACCACCGGCACCTGTGCGTGTTCGTTTAGATTCGGGCTCTACGAATTTAAAGGTCACCAACCTACCTTCTACTCAGGCTTCTTCTCCTGATCTTTTAAGCCTACTTTCGCCTATACCGTCTTGTTCTTCCAACTGCAAAAAAAAAAGAAAACTAGCAGCAAAGTTGCCGCACCCAAACCTCTTGCTCCTCCTCTACCCCCATTACGAGCAATGACAAGAACACAACGGGAAATGTTTCCGCAATAATGTCTGCTACAAAGGCACAGAGTATAAAAACTCTGATTGCGATCAAACCCAAAAAATTGGTGTTCATCTCTCGTTTGTCGCCGGACACTACCACAGAAGATGTACAATCGTACATCGTCGCAAGGCTGCAGTCAAATAACTTCACAGTTGAAAAATTCAACTTTAAATTCAAGAGCGACATTTCTTCTTTTCAAATTAGTCTCCCAGCTGAACAGTTTAAAGACGTTTGCGCTACTTCCTTTTGGCCGCCGGACCTTATTGTTAAGGAGTTTACTCCTAAACAAAAAAGCCGAATTGCCGTTAATCTTCCTACGTTGGCCGTTACATCGCCTAAACATGCAAAAAATTCAAAGTCTTCAAAAAACTGAACTTCTCTTTTCTTCATGCCTCCGAAAATGTTAGGTGTCCTACAAAAAAACTTTCTTTTTTAATTCTTTCCTATCAAAATGTTAGAGGTCTCTGAACGAAAGTTCACTTTTGAAGGATCTTAGCTTAGTTAAACCAGTCTTTTCACCAGGTCCCGATGGTATCCCCGCTTGCGTACTTAGATATTGTGCCTACTCCTTATGTAAGCCATTGCTCAAATTATTTTCGCTGTCCTTAGACACCGCCTCCTTTCCTTCCATATGGAAGGAATCATTCATTATCCCTTTACTCAAAAAGGGCAGCAAGGCTGATGCAAGTAATTATAGAGGTATCTCTAAATTATCGGCTATACCTAAATTCTTCGAGAATGTTATAACTCCTCATTTGCAACATTTTAGCAGATCCGTTATAATCCCTTTTCAACACGGATTCGTGAAACGTCGTTCTACCACGACAAATTTGCTTGGGCTGACATCCTTTGTGGTAGAAGGATTTCAGAAAAATCTTCAAACCGACGTCATTTATACTGATTTCAGTAAGGCATTTGACTCAGTCAACCATTCTCTTCTTACACATAAACTGAATCTCCTCGGTTTCTCACCAAAACTTCTTAGTTGGATTGTGACTTATTTGGGTGACAGAACCCAACGGGTCCTCTTTAAGAATAAACTTTCTTACCTCGTTCATGCCACATCTGGTGTTCCCCTGGAAAGCCATTTAGGTCCCCTGTTTTTTACACTTTTCATCAATGACCTCCCAACGGTCATACTTAACTCCCGTACTCTCATGTATGCTGATGATGTCAAGTTATGTTTTCAATTTAAAGATGACTCCTGTCATTCCCGCCTTCAATCTGACTTAGACTGTTTCTATTCTTGGTGTCGTGCAAATCTTCTTAATCTGAACAGCTCCAAATGCAAGCTGATGACATTCTCACGAGCCTGTCCAAAGTACGTATCTTATTCTCTTTGTGGGTGTACCCTGGAAAGAATTTCCTTAGTTGATGATCTAGGTGTCCGTTTGGACCGCAAGCTCAAGTTTTGCGAACATATATCATCAATGGTTAATAAAGCTATGGGTGTGCTCGGCTTTATTAAAAGATGGTCTAAGGAGTTTGACGATCCTTACCTAACTAAGACTCTTTTCACCTCGCTTGTTCGTCCAATTCTGGAGTATGGATCATGTGTCTGGAGTCCTCAGTACACAGTTCACAAGGATCGTATTGAATCCGTACAGAAAAACTTTTTTTACAAGGGGACATTGATAGTAAAGACTTGCTTAGTCGACTACACTTCTCTGTCCCTGGTAGAATCACCCGTAATTATCTTCCTCTAAAACTTTCCTATTGTAGCTCGAATTATGCCCTGCATGAGCCTTTCAGGGTATTATGTTCGGACTATAATAATCTATATTACATTGTATCTAACAACAACAGTAACTCTGTATCTTGCTTAAAATCACTAATCATCACTCACCTTTCTAGTAGCTAGTTAAATACACACTTACCTTCTTTCTAGTAACAGTAGCACTTTTTAACTAACTGCATGCTTAGAACATTCTAATCGCTATTTTGATTAGGCTTTGGTTACTAACACTAACTCTCCTGATCTGATTGGGTTTTTCTGGGTTTTCCCCAATCCTCTGCAACAAATGTTGGATCGGCTCTTTAATTTTTGTTCATCCCAGAGTCAAATTCATTTCAATTAATTTATTTTTTCTTTCATTTCTCAGAGCTAAGATTTTAATTGCAATTTAAAATTATAAATTATAACTATAAATTGTTTTTTTTTACTTTTAAACAGTCGACTGACTTTAGTCGACTATAAACTATTTAAATAAATAAATAAATGTAAAACTACACCACTGTACCACAGAACAAAAGCCCTTCGATTAACCTCGGTCGTCGTTCACATAAAAGTCCGTCCTCACAAATATCATAAAATCTACGACATAAACAATTGTCCCCCAAAATTCGGAGACAATAACAATTGTCCCCTAGGCTACTCAAATTCGATCTTCGATCACTTGGCGAGCCAAATAATAAAAACGAATCATCCGAATCGGCTCTCACGCGCTCGTCTCAGGATTCTCCAGTTACCACTATTTTCGGGAATCTCTCTCTCTTCACGAGAACAAGAGTTTACAAACTCAGACTCTCTTAAATCTTCGCTCTTTGGCTAAGCCAAATAGCCTATAAAAACTGAAGCGCGCCTCCAGGCGCTGCTGTGACTCTGCTCGTACTTCGTGGCCTGCACGGCGCCGTTCGCATTTCGCTGTGCGTCCGTCGTCGCTACTTGGTTAGCGTCGCTGCTGGCTTAGCGTCGCTGCTGACTGAGCGTCGCTGCTGGCTTAGCGTCGCTGCTTGTCTGGCGCCGCTGCCCTAAAATTGGTCGCGATGCCGTTGCCTGTGCCGTTGCCTTCAGCTGTCTGTGCACGAGCTCTGGATGCCCAAGCACCGTTACTTTTGCAGATGTGCTATACTGCCTGACTAAATGCGCGAGCTCTGGGTAGCGAGGCACCGTTACTTGTGTGTGCACAAGCTCTGGCTGCCGAGGCACCGTTACTAGGCATGGGTGCCGAGTGTCTGTGGTTTCCCTATGTTATGTGCCCTGTATCGCATGTTCTGCCTATGTCGCATGTTCTGCCTACGCCCGTGCCTTTGCCTATGCTTCTTTTCTATTCAAGGAAATACTATTGGGTATATTGGATTTAGAGATAGCTTATTTATTTAAAGTTAAATTAATATCTAAATAATGATAATGTCGCGTCGCTTCATTCGGAGTCACAGCCGGGGTTTGGGTGAAAAAAATATCTTAAATCATTGTGTGAAACGTGAAGCTCTACTAATATCTTATAAATACGAGCATATCAGGTTCATTATGGTCACAAAGCTTGGAAATTTAGTGGTAGCCAACCCAACCCGGTACCTGTTGACCTTCGCTGGTCGATTCCTCCCCATGGAATGCCTTCAAATCGGCCAACCCTGCACTGCGCCTCTTCTTTGTTTTGGCGTCTTGAAGGCGAAGAATCGTTGGCGAGATGTAGCTCACGACCCGGTAAGGTCCATCGTAGCTGGTGCCAACTTGGCGGCGAATCCATCGGCTGCCTTCGACAAATGATGCTGTCTCAACAGTACGAAGTCGCCGATGGCCGGTTTCTACTCTCGGCGGCGTAGGTTGTAGTACTTTCCTTGGTCCGCGCTTACTTGTTGCGCATTCTCAGCGACGGTCTTGAACACCTCCTGCAGGTTTCGTTCCTTCTCCTCCGGCATCCGTGATTCCGCTCGTATGACTAGAGTCACCTCTTTGTATAAGGCTCCCGGCAGACGATGCTCGCGCCCTTGTAATAGATACGCCGGGCTAAATCCGGTGGTGTCCGAGGCGCTAGTATTGATCGCCAGACTGATTTCCAGGAATCGTTCATCCCACGTCCGCTGCTGATCGTCCAGGTACTGTGCCACCATGGTCTTTACGGTCCGGTTTACCCTCTCCGTGGGGTTCTGCTGCGGGGTGTACGGCGCGGTGTACTGCAGAGTCATGCCCAGCTGTTTACAGAACGTGGCGAAGGCTCGGCTCGTAAACTGAGTCCCATTGTCGCAGACTAACATCTTCGGCACTCAAAACCTGGCCAGAATCCGTTCCACTTGGCCTTATGCAGGCGCAAATTCCGAAGTCTCTCGGAGGGTGCGTCCTACTACGATTATATCGTAGAGGTACGCAAAAAAGTGCGGCTCCATGTCCGGTCCGATGACTCCACCCAAAGCCCGCTGAACTGTAGTCGGGGCCGGATGCAATCCGAACGGCATCACCTTCCAGTGAAAAAGGCCTCTGCCAGGCGCTGTGAACGCGGTGTACTCTTTGCTGCTCCGGGCCATAAGTATTTGCCAATACCCGCTCTTCAAGTTCAGCGAAGATATGTACTTCGCGTCCTTGAGTTTTTCCAGAATGTGGTTGATCCGTGGCAACGGGTACGCGTCCGAAATGGATTTAGCGTTGAGCTGGCGATAATCCACGCACATCCGCATCTCTCCGGTCTTCTTCCCAACAAGTACAATCGGTGCATTGTATGGGCTCCTGAATGGCTCGATACTTCCATCTCGCAGAAGCTCATCAACTTGCTCGTTGATGATCTTCTGCATGGCCGGATTCTTCTAGTAATACCTCTGCTTGATGGGGTACTCATCCCGCATGGTGATGGTGTGCTCCGCTATGGGTGACACCCCCATCAATCCGTCGAACTTGGCTAGCTCGGACTGTAGAAAGGCCTCCACCTGTTCTTCGTCCGCAGCTATCCTTGTTCCATGGGCCTCGACGCCCCTCCCACGGCGTCTCCGCTTGCTCGGGCCTCCCATGATAGCCTGAGTCTCCGTGTCTCGCTGGTGTGTTTCTGCTCGTGCTCCTGTTGGTTCCTCTGTGCTTCGCCGGTGCTCGGTGTCTCGCTGTGTGCTCTCTGGTTTCCTGGATCGTCCCTCGCTGTTTTGTTGTCCTTTCTCTTGTGTCCTGCCCTGTCCCTCGGTGTCTCGTTGTCCTTCTCCTGTGTCCTCTCGTGCTTTGGGCTGCCTAAACGGATTCCTCTGCGGTGCGTCGGAACAAGGCGGCGGTAAGCCCGTAACCTTGTTGTTGTCTTGGGCCACTGCATCATCCGTCGCTTGGTGGGATGTCCCGGGCGTCAGTGCTGTCTCCTCGGGTGTGCTTTGCAAGCGTAACTTTGCTCGTCCGCACTTGAGAGTCGCTTCGATGCCGCACAGGAACTGCATCCCCAGGATCACGTCGTTCAGAATGACGGGCAGTACCAGCATTGGTACTGTCGTCTCTCTCTCTCCCAGCTGGATCCTCATCCGCAAGGCTCGTGTCACGGCTCGTGGTAATCCACCCGCCAGCTCGATCCGGATCAGGGCTGTTCGCTCGTTCTCCTGTGCTCCTGTGGGTGTTGTGTGTGGAGTGGCTGTCGCTGCTGTGGGGGTCAGTGTTGTTGGTGGTGCGTTGTTCGTCACTGGCGGGTTCGGTGGCTTCGGACTCTCTCTCCGTCGATCCACTTGGTTCGTCGCTTGGCGTTGCAGCTCCTTCGTGGTCTCGTACGTGGTCACGTACGTGGTCTGAACCAGTCCTCCGCTTGGCCCGTTAGTACGTTCGCTACCGCTTGTGGCAACTGTTGTGGGTTGATGCCGTACAGTGCTGCCTTCTCTTACAGCTGCTCGATGAATCCCCACGGATCTGTAGCGTCGTTGTTGAAGGCTACGCCCCATTCCGTACTCGATCGGCCAGCTCGTATGGGGCTATCCGTAGGTGGCTCGGTTCGCTTGTGCCGCATTGGAAACTGGAGCGGGTGGGATGTGTCGGCTAGTAGCGCTCCTCGAAGGACTCGCTGACCGTCCAACTTCCAGACTCGGTATGGGGATGACGCCTTCAGAGTCGCCTTCCGCCGGTGCCGGGGAGGTGCCGCGTGAGCATGCTCCAGGCTGTTTCAGCTCCGGTGTAACTATATTGCCTAAACTGGCTTCTAGCCATCACACGTTGCAGCTGTTCCTTCGACAGGTCCCCGTGATTGGAGAAGGTTACCAGACGGCTCCGCATTTCCTCCACTGTACCACTCGTCTTCAGTCCGAACTCCTTGAGGATGAGTTGCAGCTCGCTCTTTCTACGGAAAGCGATCCAGCGTGTTGCCATGTTGGGCGAGTTCGTTTGTATTGGTTTCCCTTCTCTACAACGGAAAAAATTAAAAAAATTGCTCGCGAGGTAGGTGTGCCGTGCGTTACTGGATTTTCGCAGTGGATGGTTCACGATGTTTTACTGTTTTTTCTTGTCCGATCTTGATTCACTGTTCGGTGTTCGACACCGAGTCTTATTTTCACTTTTCACTTTGGTTCACGATCTCGATTCACTGCTAAGTATTTCGCCGCTGTGACTTATTGTCAGGAAACGATCTTTATTTAAAATGAGAGCAACAGTCCCGAAAAACGCGACATGGTATACCCTTCGACCTATGTTCCCGTGTAGTTTAATTTGTTAAATTCATACACATATGCATATGCACATGCTTTGAAATTAATCCCGACAGATGGCGCTCGCCCGCCTCCCTTGATAGCTGACAGAAGCACTTGGTTTTATGCTAATACTTTCTTAAATAACTTCTGTGTTTATTGTTCGATCGGATTGTGATTTGGACACTACGTAGATATTTCATTCAGCTTAGTATATGTTAAAGTCAGAAAGTTGTATCTTTTATACAGCGCTTACAAATTGAGTTCAAAAATTAAATTATTGATTTGTGGGAGAGGTGGACGTGGCACCTAACATTTGAAATAAACTTGATCTGCGCCTGGTACACAGAAATCTTCGCGTCAAATTTGGTGACTCTAGCTCTTATAATAGCTGAGATCTGTGTACTCATCTGTCGTCTGGACATCTGGACATCCAGACAGACAGACATGTAAGGTTATTATTAAAATGAGTTTATTATAATGGTTCAAATCAATTCAGTTAGGTTAATTAATTACAAAATAATGGCGTTAAAACTTCAGTATTCTTTACGACTTAATGTTTGGCAACTTTACAACTTAATAGCTGCTCGTTCAACTGTCAACTTTATGCGCGAGACCACCGACTACGACTCTCTTTTGCTTCTCTCTTCTGGCAACACTCTTCGGTTCGCAGGCATGCCAACTGTCCCTCGGTGCTTATTGATGCCTTCTTCACATCATAGCGACCGTTTCTCTTAACCTTTATGGACCAAGATATTCGCTAGCCAGCTTCCGGCCTGTAACAAATTTAGTTCGCTTTATAGGGACCAAGTCGCCCAACTTGTAGATTTACTCCGTACGACCCTTCTTGTCGTAGTGCATCTTGTAATTCTTCTGTGCCTCTTCAATATTATGTTTTGCTTCTAAACGCAGTTGCTGTCCCTCTTCGTTGAACTTCTCGACTAACTCCTGCTGCAGCATGTCTAGCAAACGATCGTCCACCTTCGTACACATCTTCGTCCCAAACATTATCTCGAACAGCGTTGACAGCGTTTGTACACGTGGCACATACTTGTACCACTAAGCAGGTTTGTCTGCAGCGATTGACCCTCTCGCCTTGACCATTACCTCTTGCATCTCCAGTTGTTGTGCAAATCTGCTCCACCATGTTGACCTCCAGAAACTCTATATAAGCATTTGATGTAAACGCCGATTCTCTATCGCTTACTATACGGGCAGGAAATCCGAATACGCTTGCCCATTCTTTTAGCTTCTTAACAACTTCATCTTGTCCTGTCGACTTCACAGGATACAGCCACACGAATTTGGAGAACCATCGACCACTGCAAAAATGTACTTGTACATTTTAGAGGTCATAATCATCGATCCAAGATGGTCTACATGCAGCGTTTGCAGGGGAATATCACCTTTTCCTATACAGTGTAAACGTCGTTGCTGTTTGCTTAATGTGTATTATACAAACGATACAATTAAAAATATACTTTGAAACTTTTCCCTCTAAATGCCAGATAAAGTATTGCTGCTTTATGTTATGCATTGGCTGGCGCAAATCGTATGACTGAACCCTCCACGAGGGTGCCGGCTGGGCAATGGGCTGTGTGTTGACTCAAACTTCAGAATCAGACACTGTCCTGTTAGTCGGGCAAATACTCGGCCCAGCTGAGGCGAGGACGCAGCAACATGCGGACTATAAAAGTCTGGTGCTGTTGTGTCCGAACCCATGGTCAGAGGTGCCTGGCAGATAGGCCTAAAATGCTATGGGGTGGTTCCCAAGAACAAAATCAACCAACCATGAAGTCGATGGAGTGTTAATATGATTCAACTCGGGCTGGGATATCAGCCCAAACGTCGGTGGAAGGCATGACTGCTACCACCGGCGGGCACGAGGAGGTGAACACCCCTCTACGTGTCGCCAGCGGTCACACCTCAGTACTGGTAGGAGCAGGCCAGGACAGTTGCACAACTACTGCCACGACGACCAAAAACGCCAAGATGTGGCGCGGTACCAGAGTCCACGCAGACTCGGACAGCGACCCTCAAGGCAACGAGATAAGTGCTGAGGCGGAAGAAAGCCTCTTGCGCTCCCCAGTCAAGGGTTCCAACTCCCCTAGTAGGAAAGGGCCCAAAAAGACGAAGGAGGGCCTGAGAGCCAAAGCCCAGTATAAAGTGGCCCAAAAATCAAATCTCGGCTCGCTGGCAGCAAGAAACTCACCCCTGAGGAGAGGAAAAGGCTGGAGTGGTCCGAAGAAAAGATTGAAGAGGGCCGGAAGCACTTTGAAAAAACCACTGCCAAAAAGGGCGACGGCGAGCGATGTGGCGCGCTCATCGACCGCAGTAATCCCCAAGGCAAGATAACACCCGAGAAGTGGAAGATGGTAGAGCTGAAGCTATTGGACGCCCTATTCAAACGAATGGAGGAGCCGGAGTCTCAGCCTACAACCTTCGATGCAGCGGCGTGGCTTAACGGGGTCAAGATACTGAGTTGCAAGGATGACCTCACCCTGAAGTGGGTCACCGATACTGTGGCTAAGATGGACGCCTCCTGGGAAGGTGCTAAGCTGGAGGTAGTTGATAGAACATGTATTCCGTCGATACCGAAAGCGAAGGTACTCTTCCCGAGGGTAGTACCAAAGTAACAGGCGCTCAAATTGTTCAGATGGCAGAATCCGGACGTGCCTACCGTT
This sequence comes from Zaprionus davidi, assembly GCA_018903715.1. Classification (NCBI taxonomy): domain Eukaryota; kingdom Metazoa; phylum Arthropoda; class Insecta; order Diptera; family Drosophilidae; genus Zaprionus; species Zaprionus davidi. The sequence continues at coordinate 2,613 of JAEIGL010000306.1, read as the reverse complement.
GACTGGACGATACTCCACGTTGGCAAGCCGGAAGGCAACGGCCAACAAATGGTCCTCCAGATCAACAAGGAGGCCGAGGATCTACTGTACCCGAGGTTTGGGAGACCTAACACTCACGTCTGGATCAAATACGGAAGTCACGGAATGGAGGGTCCTCAACAAATCCTCCTTCTCTGACCATAGGTATATCCAGTTCGAAGTTAAACCTGAGTGCACAGTGACAAAATCTCTTTACTAAAATCCCAGGAACACCAACTGGGATATGTTTAAGACCAAAGTGACAAGGACACTCCCATCCCCAATACCAATCTTTACAACGATGGATATTGAAAAGTCCGTGAAGACTCTATGTTATCACCTAACCTCAGCCCACACTGGTGGAACCCACAATTGAAGGCACAACGCACCGACCTACAAGAAATCTTCAAACTAGCCAAACACGCAAACGAAGATATTGTATGGGACGAATACAGGACAATGCTCCGTGACTTTAAGAAAAAGGTCCAGACAGCCAAGAGGAACTCATGGAGATCCTTCTGCTCTGGTATTGAGAAGGTCACGGAAACCGCCAGACTTAGGAAGCTTCTGTCAAGCCAACCGGCAATTCAGAGCCAACTAAGAACTAGCGATGGCCAATGCACGAACAGCAGCAGGGAAGCGACTAATGCCCTTCTAAGCGAGCACTTCCCCGGATGCACAGATGTACTAGATGCACAACAATTAGTGCACACGAAACCAGTGTCTGACATACCTGGGAATATAATCACACAACACAAAATCCAGTGGGCCATAGAATCCTTCGAGAGCTACAAATCCCCTGAGCTCGATGGTATAGCCATGCTGCAGAAGACCAAAGAAAAGGTCACTCCATGGCTGGAATCAATATTCAAAGCATGTCTAAGACTGGCATATGTACCTGTACCCTGAAGGACAGCACGTCTTGTGTTCCTTCCAAAAGTAGGAAAATGCAGTCACATGCAACCGAAAGACTACAGACCGATAAGTCTCACCTCTTTCCTGCTTAAAACCTTGGAAAAAATTCTGGATCTGCACATAAGAGGAGGCACGCCACAAGGCTGAGTGCTGTCGCTATTACTGTGGAACTTAATGATAAACGATATCTTAAAGAACTTTAAACGGAAAGCCCCAAAAATAACCGCCTATGCAGATGACATATCCATAATTATCGTGGACAAATGTCCAACGACGATCAGCTCAGTCATGGACAGTACACTGAAAGAAGTACTGAAGTGGGCGAAGTAGATAATAAACGCGGTTTCTGGGACAAAAAGTGGAGTGAGGTGGTTTCCGGTAGAAAGGTACGTGAGGGATAAAAAGGTCAGGTGAGGGGTAAAAAAGGTCAGGTACGTGAGGTGGTCCCCTGTTAAGTAGGTAAAAAGGTCAGGTGAGGGGTAAAAAAGGTTGGGTGTAATATGGGGGCGGGTTCTAGGACAATGGGCGCGGGTTCTGGGACAAAAAGTGGTGTGAGGTGTTTTCCTGTAAAAAAGGTGCATGAGGGATAAAAAGGTATGTACGTGAGGTGGTCCCCTATCACTGAGGTAAAAAAGGTCAAGTGTAATATGGGCGCGTGTTCTAGAGGGTGTGTAAATGAAGGTAATATGTTGTGAGGAGGAGGATTAGGTCATAAAGGATGCTAATAAACGTGTTGATCGGTTATTTGTAATAGGGATAATTAATGGGTTTTGGGTATATCAGTAGGTGAAAAAAAATGTGGGAAGTGTTAAAGGTTGATAGTGTGAGCATGCGCACGTGCCACGGGGTAAATGTGTTCGAGGGTGTGTCTGCGTGTGCGTGGGAAACTGAGCATGTAAGATCGCGTTTGCATGCGTCGGTGTTAGAGGGTGAATGTGTGTACGCAGGCGCTAGTGTACAGAAGCGTGTGATTCAAGATATCTTTTTGATATTTGACAGTTTGGCAGACCCTAGTTCAACAAGTTAATGTGTTCAAGGGTGTATGTGCATGTGCGGTATTAAAGGTTGCGAGGGGAGAGTGTGAAACTGAACAAGTGTGCATTGTCCCTTTTGTGCATTGTTAACCGTGATATTTGGCAGTCCGGGAGACTCTACTTCAACAAGTTAAGGTATGCATTCTCCTGTAAACAAAACATAGCTAGCTGTTGTCCATCTATTCAATGTTATACAATTCTTGTGAATATATAAACAGCTAATCAGCTATATATAATCAGCTAATCAGCTATATATAAACAGCTAAGCAGCTATATCTAATCAGCTAATCAGTTATATCTAATCAGCTAATCAGCTATATCTAATCAGCTAATCAGCTATATATAAACAGCTAATCAGCTATATATAAATAGCTAAACAGCTATATCTAATCAGCTAATCAGCTATATCTAAACAGCTAATCAGCTATATTTGATCAGCTAATCAGCTATATCTAATCAGCTATATCTAATCAGGTAATCAGCTAATCAGCTAAACAACTAACCAGCTAATCAGCTATATCTAATCAGCTAATCAGCTATATCTAATCAGCTAATCAGCTTTATCTAACCAGCTAAACGGTAACAACAGTTGAAGATCAACAACAGTTAAAGAGTTTAGGAGAAAAATCGTCAGCATATTTTTTTA
>JAEIGL010000085.1:0-64926 GCA_018903715.1 Zaprionus davidi | reverse complement strand
CGCCGATATGCTGCCTACTTTTCGGCTGCGAGGATCGCAAACACTGACTGAGATTAGGAATTTGCCTATCCAGAATGTCGTGGAGGCACTGGAGTTCTCACGCCCGTCGGTACTAACTAATGGAACGACGTTGCTGTATATCTTGGCCATGCCCCAAGGAATACCGCCTGTTTCTTCTCCTCCCTGCCACGCTCGAGGGAAAGTAAGTAATGCTGAGGCATGACAAAGTTGCCGTTAGCACCGAAGAACCCTATGCCGTGGTGAACGATTGCCTCTCCATAGGCAACACGACTGTTTGCCCGGAAAAGAGTCTCCTGAAGATGGACGAAAACGGTTGCGTCCCCAAGCTGCTGAAGGGCGGTCAGGCTAGATGCGAATTCCTCAGGAATAACGAGGCTCGCGTAGAACCGGTCGAGGACCGTAAGATGTTCCTGTCACTGGAGGCCGGAACCAACATTCACAACTTAGATGGGACCTACATAGTACAGTTCGCTAACGAGACGATTAATGTGGCTGGAAGAACCTATACAAGTTACTCGTCAAGTGACTTCATGGTCATGCCTGCGATACTGACTACGGTCACCGCCACCGGGTACGCGCCTTCACTTCACTACGTCAACGACTTCAACATGGAAAACTTGAGGAGACTCTCTGGGATGTCCGAGAAGATCTCTTTTTCCTTCCTTCTGGAGGCATTGGTCGTCCTCATCGTCGGACATCATATGGAGGAAGCTGACATCAACCAAGGGTATTCCTGTCGTGGCAAGCTGTACCTCGGACCCGGAGACGTTAGGCGCTGGCGGGGCACCCAAAGCCCAATAATCTGCGGGACGCAGATCTTGAAGGGGGAGGAGTTATGTACCCTCTCTGAATATCTTCCCTCTTTCCCTACCCCGCCTCAAAGACCGGTGAAATTATCCTCATCTCCAGTTTCATTAAAGTCATCATCATCCAGCTCGTCCATTATATTTTGAATTTCATTGTTAGACAGCTTTGAAAAATTTATTATCTTTCGACCCGACATTACTAAATAAAGAAGCGATAACGAACGCAATGGTTAACAATAAATTTACAGCTAAATGCCTAACCCCGCCAAAAGACGGGATTTGTTCCAAGTCGATATTTCTTAACTTATATTGTTTTTTTTTATTTGATTTTTAAACTAACCGATTGATAATAATGCGTTCTACTTTTTTTCTTGTACGACACAAAATAAACTTTTTGTTCAATCTTCAAAATCACTGTTTTTACAAAATGAATTATACGCGACCGACACCTGCAACTTTTCACTTTGGACTGAACTTGTGAAGTAAAAAAACGATTAATGATCCCTTAATAATTCTGGTATCATTGCCGAAAGTATCTCTCCCAAATCATGTAGTGGAAACTATCGGAGTTAACAGATAATTTTATTTTATTAACAATAATCAGAAATGCTAAAGTCGACAGCATATGTATAATGGCGTATCTTCTACATCTGATAGTGATGCATCGTCACTTATGGATAGGGCTTCTATCGAGTCGATAAAATAGAGACCTATCTTCTTCGTCTATCCAAAACAGAAAACGGGCCTTCATAAGGTGGTTCTAATTGGGCTCTCACTCGATCCACGCGTACAAATACATGTGACGTTCCTTGCAATGCTGGTTGTAAAAAAACTTCTTTCGCACCATGTCGGGCTGTGTATGATTTAGCCAAGGATTGCGTTTTACGTTGTAGGAGCTTTATAAATTTAGATTCGCTGTCTTCGTTTTTACTGCGGATTACAAATTTGCCCAGGATGCGTTAGGAGCCAAAAAGCATTTCTGCCGGACTAGGTTGAAAGTCCTCCTTCCAAGTCGCTCGCAGGCCCAGGAGAACGAGGGGCAACGTTTTGCTCCAGTCATTGCTTTCATGATACTTAATTGCCGCTTTGAGTGTCCGGTGCCAGCGCTCGACCACCCGTTGGCTTGTGGGTGGTGGGCCATCTTGGAAATCTATCGATACATGTGAGGCAGTAACGATTCCCTTTTGAAACGGGCAATGGACCAATTATATCGATGTTAATGTGATCAAACCGACGGTCTATCGGCCCATACGTTCCCAAAGCCGATTTGTTGTTGCGTTGAACTTTGCATTGCTGACACTGGATGCAGGTTCTTAAAAAATGCCCAATGTCTTTTGTCATTAAAGGCCAGACAAAACGATCTGAAACTAAATTCGCTGTTGCTCTGGGACGAACGGTGGAATCCTGTCTGCACTCACGTCGCAGTATATTGACGACGATGAGTTGAGTAGAACTGTTTTCTTTAAATTCAAGGATGTATTGTTGTGTTCTAGTAATTCATGAAGCTCTGGATCGATTGTTTGGGAAGCTGCTAATGATTCAAAATCCAACTCTTTGATTTCGTTTACTCTAGAGACCACATCAGCCACTTCGTTCTCTCTTCGAGGAAGGTGCTGAATGTCTGCGCTCGTCTTGGCGGTGTTTTGTCCGTGTTCTACGAGAACGTAAAAATAAGCGGCTTGTGATGCGTAAAAACCGTAAAAGGACGGCCTACCAGCATAAATCGAAAATGTTGAATCGCCAAAAAAAACTTACAATCGTAGGTGGCATAATTTTTCTGCGCCGCATTTAGTTTTTTTGAGAAAAAACCTAATGGCTGAAGACGACCGTTGACCAGCTGATGTGCCACCGCCCCCACAGCAGTAATCGATGCGTCTGTGCAGAGTGGAGAAATGTAGGCTTCGTCAGCGAATTGATCTTTGCATACTTAAAATGCACGCAGCGTCTCCACAGACCATACCACCGGCGTCTTATCATTTTTCTTGATTCCTGTTATAAGTGATTGCAGTGTCATCTGACATGATGCTGCCTGTGCTATGAATGGGCGGTAATAATTAACCATCCCCAAAGATTTCTTCAGTTGATTTGCCGTTTTAGGCTGCAGAAATTCCCTTACGGCAGATACTCTTGATTCCAATGGCAGCAATCCGTCCGCAGTTATCTTGTGGCCAAGAAATTGTACCTCTTCTTTACCAAGTGGGCATTTCTTAACGTTGATTGTAAAGTTGATGGCCAACAGTCGTTTGAAAACTATTTGGAAATTTTTTTATGCTCTCCGAATATCATGGAAGCAATTAGTATGTCATCTATATAGACGAACACAAATTCCAGGTCCTGCAACACGTTGTGCATAAACCGTTGGCAGGTCTGTGAGGCATTATGTAGCCCAAATGTCATGAAGCAGAACTCGAATAATCCAAACGAAGTGGTTATCGCAGTTTTTGCAATATCCTGGGGATCTACTGGAATGTGGTGATATGCCCGTTGCAAATCGATCACTGAATATACCTTCTTGTTAAACAAGAAATTTGCGATGTCATGCACAAATGGAATCGGGTAGCGATCCGGAACTGTTTGAGTATTCAATCCTCTGAAATCGCCGCAGGGCCACCATTCCCCATTTGATTTTCGATCCTTGTGTAGGCGGCATGCCTTGTTGCTCTTTGCTGGCCTGCAAATTCCACGCTCTACCATGCAAGCAATCTCCTTTCTTGCTGATGTCAGTTTGTCAGCAGTGAGCCTGCGTGGACGAGCTAAGACCGCAGGGCCTGTCGTCTCTATCACGTGCGTTACGTTCGAAGCAGACGGTTGAGTACTGAGATTCTGACCTGAAAGTTGCATGAATTCGTTTAACAGTACGGTAACATCATTGCTAGAGGCCTGTTGCTGAAAGGTGCTTTTTGTGGTTATCCCTTTGACTTGCCGCAATGTTGTCGACTCCTTAAGTGCTTGCCGCTTAACATCTACCAATAAGTCATAGTGGCTGAGAAAATCAGATCCAATAATTGGTGTGTTCACGACTGCGTTCCAAGTGATAATTTCAGGTGCCTTTCTCCATACGTTTTGAAAGGCGTCCCATTTGCCGCGACAAGCTTTGCCTGACTTGTGTTTTGTCCTTTATCTGTTGGCTGCGCTGGCAATACCGACTCGTCCGCTCCTGTGTCTATAAGAAAATTTTGGTGGCAACCGTTGCATCCACAGAGATTTGAGAAAGTCTGCGTTGATTTGGTTCCCGGCCAGACTGCGAAGTTCACTGAGCAGTTGTGTTGGACGCCGGTCATCTAAATCGATACCTGTAAGCAGCTTCTGCATCTTTTTCTGCTTACTTTCCCCAAAACATTCATAAATTCTGCGTTTGAGATTCTCGTACATGTTGTTTCGGGGTGGGTTAAGTACGGAATCCGCAATTTGAGCCACAACATTTGATTCGATTGCTGCTACTACTGTGGGGAATTTGGTGTGATCAGCAGTGGCGCCAGCCATACAGAATTGAGATTCCACCTGGGCAAACCAAATCTACAAACGTTCCGACCAAAACAGCGGCACTTTTACGTATGTCGCCTGAACTGCTTTTTAATGTATGTCGCCTGAACTGTTGCCGCTTCATCTTGTTCGATTTCCACGACTGCATCAGTCAATTGACTCTCCTCGGCAGAAGACATTGTGCAAACTCTTATTTCCGTGAAGTTGAGAAATTCCTAGCGTGTTGCAGAATTTGCAGAGTTCCCTGTTTGAACAGCCTGGTTCCGCGTAAATAAGGCACTTAGGGTCACCAGTTATCGGAGTTAAATAATATAAGCACGATGCGTTTATAATTAACAGATAATTTTATTTTATTAACAATAAGCAGAAATGCTAAAGTCGACAGCGTATGTATAATGGCGTCTCTTCTACATCTGATAGTGATGCTTCGTCACTTATCGATAGGGCTTCTATCGAGTCGATAAATGGCTGAGGCTGGTACGCTGTTATAAGTACCAGTTCGCTGGTGCGCTGATATATAAGTCCGCCACAAAACTAATATCTTCCAACCCTCTACTGCTACCACTTCTGATCTTATATTGAACTTAAATTCTCCTACTCCTTCATGCTTTAAAACTGTTCATGATCGGAAAACTTCTGTTCCTAATCCTCCTAACTCTTCCAATTTGTCTTGCTCTATTCTGAGTGTAGACAATTTATTAACTTTATCCGTGATTTCCCCCCCATTACGGTACAGAGTGTAAAATCTCTAGTTGCCGTTAAACATAAGAAGTTGATCCTCGTTTCTCGTGTGGCACCTGACACTTCGAAAGATGATGTAAAAATATACATCCTTTCTAAAGTTCAGGCTGAAAATTTAATCGTGGAAAAATTTAACTTTAAATTTCCCAGAGAAATTTCTTCTTTTAAAATTAGTATTTCGGTTGAGCATTTCCCAATTGTGTGCAACGGATCTTTTTGGCCGCCTGACCTCATTTTTAAGGAGTTTCCTCCTAAACAAAAGACTAATACACCTGTTTCCCTTCCGTTGAATGCCCGAACGGAACAGCCAAAAATTTAAAAATTATAAAAAACTAAATTCTAACCTATTTGAGACCTATCAAAATGTTCGACGCCTAAATACTAAACTTTCCAAACTCTTTACTAATAGTATATCTTTTATCTGTCATATGTTTATATTTACTAAGACTTGGTTAAAACCTGATATCGAAAATAGTGAAATCTTTTCTAATAAGTATACTTCTTTCAGATGTGACCGTTTGTCGCGATCTGGAGGAAGAGTTCTTATTGCCTTTGACTCAAATCTGTCTTCTGTTATTATTTCAATAGACTGTCTGCCCAATTTAGAATTCGTGTGCGTTAAAATAACTTTAAATCATATTTCAGTTTATGTAACTTGCTCTTACATTCCTCCTTCCTCAGAAACTTCCTTGTATGTAGAACGCCTGTCTATAGAATCAAAACTTTCGGATAGAGATTAGTTTATGTTTATTTCAATTTACCTCAAATAAATTGGTCCTCTCATTCAAATGTTTTGATTCCCTCCATTTTTAACCCATTTATCAATGGTCTCTCTGAACTATCCTTGTTTCAAATTAACACTTTTCATAACCATAAAGGCAAAATTCATGACTTAATTTTCACTCCTGATACTCACATTTATAACATTTCAAAAGCTAATCCCTTAGTCTTTCCTGATGATCCTTATCATCCTACTTTAGAACTTGTTTTAGAACTGCCATCCCCCGTCCAAACTGAAATTGTTAAGTGTGTTTCGAAGTCACGCTGCTTCCGCAAAACTGACCTTGTGAGGCTTAATAATTTAATTCTAGTACACAATTGATCTTATTTTTTATGCAAACAAGAACTTAATTACTTGTATTTCATATTTTTATAATACCTTCAACAAATTTTTCGACGAGTGTGTTTCACGTGTATATCCAGCCAAGACTAAAAGTCTTTCATGGTTTACACGTGAGTTACTCAGGGTAAAAAACTTTCAGAAGAAGATGTTTGCATCTCCGATGTCATCTGATGTCATTTACACTGATTTTAGTAAGGCTTTTGATTCTGTAAACTACTCACTTCTGATTCAGAAGTTGGATCTTTTTGGGTTTCCTTACAAATTACTGCTTTGGATTTCAAGTTATTTAAAAATCTTTGTTACCTCAGGTGTTCCTCAGGGTAGTCATTGGGGTCCTTTACTCTTTAACCTCTTTATTAACGATCTTCCCTCTATTTTGAAATTCTCTATGTTTGCTGACGTTATGAAATTTTGCTTTACATACAAGGAGCCGACATGGAGTTCGCTACAGGTTGATATTGACTGCTTTTGTGCTTGGTGCAGCTTTAATCTTTTATGTTTACGTGTTTCTAAGTGTAAGGTAATGATATTTTACAGAAATAATTTCCATGTCGTTAAATATACAATTTATCTATCCCATCTTCTAAGAGTATCAAATGTCAATGACCTTGTTATTCTTTTTGACCATAAACTGAACTGGGCCAAGGAATTCGATGATCCTTATACAACAAAGTTTCTTCATACCTCCCTTGTTCGCCCGATTCTTGAATATGGTTCTTGCATTTGGTCACCGCAATATCATGTTCTCCGAGTCTGTGCAAAAACAATTTTTACTTTTTGCTCTTCGTGGTTTTAACTGGGTCTCTGGAGTTGATTTACCCTCTTATTCAAGAAGACTATTTCTAATAAATGTAACTTAGCTTACTAACCGAGGCTTAATGTTAGGTTCAATGTTCCTTGTTCAGTTGATTAAATATGATATCGATTCCGCGATCATGCTTAATCAAATTAACTTCTCCATCCCCTCTAGATTAACCAGAAAATTTGCACTTCTTTTGCTTGATTTCTGCAATAACATTTATAGCCTGCATAAGTCTTTCCGAATTCTCTGCTCTGATTACAACAAACTTTTTCGAGTATTTAACTCGGAGTGTTCCCTAATAGCTATTAAAACTGCTAATATTAACTCATTATCATTTAACCCTAACAACTAACCTAACTAACCACTACCGATCTGATTGGGTTTTTTTCTGGGTTTCCGCAATCCTCTACAACAAATATTGGTTAGGCTAATTTGTTAGTCACAGTTTTAAAATTTAAAATATAATTTTTTTAACATTTTACTGACTGGCGAAAACCCTCTGACTGAACCCTCCCCGAGGGTGCCGGCTGGGCAATGGGCTGTGTATTGACTCAAACTCCAGAATCAAACACTGTCCTGTTGCTCGGGCCAATACACGGCCCAGCTGAGGTGAGGACTCAGCAACATGCGGACCATAAAAGTCTGGTGCTGTGGAGTCCGAAGCCATGGTCAGAGGTGCCTGGCAGATAGGCCTAAAATGCTATGGGGTGGTTCCCAAGAATAAAATTAACCAACATGGAGTCGATGGAGTCTTCAAAGGATTCAACTCGGGCTGGGATGTCAGCCCAAACGTCGGTGGAAGGCGTGACTGCTACCACCGGCGGGCACGGAGGGGTGAACACCCCTCTACGTGTCGCCAGCGGTCACACCTCTGTACTGGTGGGAGCAGGCCAGGACAGTAGTACAACTACTGCCTCAACGTCCAAAAATGCCAAGATGTGGCGCGGTACCAGAGTCCACGCAGACTCGGACAGCGACCCTCAGGGCAACGACATAAGTGCTGAGGTAGAGGATAGCCTCTTGCGCTCCCCAGTCAAGGGTTCCAACTCCCCTAGTAGGGAAGGGCCTAAAAAGACGAAGGAGGGCCTGAGAGCTAAAGCCCAGTACAAAGCGGCTCTTAAGATCAAATCTCGGCTCGCTGGCAGCAAGAATCTCACCCCCGAGGAGAGTAAACAGCTGGAGTGGGCCGAAGAGAAGATCAAAGAGGGCCGCAAACACTTCGAGGGCAAAATGGCGATGAAGGCAACTTCTAGCCAATTTGCGAATAAGGTCGAGGAGTTGCTGCTTACCAAAAGGCAGAGGTCCGAAGACCAGGACAAGGCGGATGTGCCCGTGAGCAAGCGGCCGCGCCAAAAGGTGGAGAAGACCCCCAAAAAGCCGCTGCCGAAAAGGGAGACAGCGAGCGATGTTGCTCGTCGGTACTTAGTCGTCGCGCTCATCGACCGCAGTAACCCTCAGGGCAAGATTACACCTGATAAATGGAAGATGGTAGAGCTGAAGCTACTGGACGCCCTATTCAAGCGAATGGAGGAGCCGGGGTCTCAGCCTATCACCTTCGACGGAGCAGGGTGGCTTAACGGGGTCAAGATATTGAGCTGCAAGGATGACCTCACCCTGAAGTGGGTCACCGACACCATGGCCAAGATGGACACCCTCTGGGAAGGTGATAAGCTGGAGGTAGTTGACAGAACATGTATTCCGTCAATACCGAAAGCGAAGGTACTCTTCCCGAGGGTCGTACCAAAGGACTAGGCGCTCAAACTGCTTAGATGGCAGAATCCGGACGTGCCTACCGCTGATTGCGGGGAAGCGACGAATGCCCTTTTAAAAGAGCACTTCCCAGGCTGCACAGATGCACTAGATACACAGCAATCAGTGCACACGAACCCAGTGTTTGACATACCTGGGAATATAATCACACGTCATAAAATCCAGTGGGCCATAGAATCCTTCGAGAGCTACAAATCCCCTGGGTTAGATGGCATAATACCAGCCATGCTGCAGAAGACCAAAGAAAATGTCACTCCATGGCTGGAAACAATATTCAAAGCATGTCTAAGACTGGCATTTGTACCTGAACCCTGGAGGACAGCACGTGTTGTGTTCCTTCCAAAAGCAGGAAAATGCAGTCACATGCAACCGAAAGACTACAGACCGATAAGTCTCAACTCTTTCCTACTTAAAACCCTGGAAAAAATTCTGGATCTGCATATAAGAGGAGGCATGAACCGACTCGCAGAACCCAACCAACACGCCTACACAAAAGGAAAATCGGTGGAAACGGCGCTACACTCCCTACTAGCCACCATCCAAAAAGCCCTACACCACAAGGAATTCGCCCTAGGAGCGTTCCTGGACATCTCAGGTGCATTCAACAATGTATCTACGGAAGCGATCATGCGAAGCCTGAGAGCTGTAGAAACCCACGAGGCTGTAAACTCTTGGATAGAAAACCTATTGAGCTGCAGAAGAGTAAGAGCCGAATGGGGAACCACTACCATAACCAAAGCAGCGCACAGAGGCACGCCGCAAGGCGGAGTGCTGTCGCCGCTACTGTGGAACCTAGTGGTAAACGACATACTAAAGAAATTTAAACGGAAAGCCCCAAAGATAACCGCCTATGCAGATGACATAGCCATAATGATCGTGGGTAAATGTCCAACGACGATCAGCTCAGTCATGGACAGTACACTGAAAGAAGTACTGAAGTGGGCGATGGATGTCGGACTCAGTATTAATGCGGACAAGACGGATCTAATTCTCTTTACCAAGAGATACAAGATACCGCAATGGACTCCGCCGTCTATAAACGGGGCCGTGCTCAAGCCAAAAAAGAGCGTGAAGTATCTAGGAATAGTATTGGGCAGCAAGTTGAGCTGGAAGACCAATGTCGAGGAAAGGGTAAAGAAGGCCACAAGTGCATTATATGCATCGCAAAAGATGCTAAGTAGCACATGGCGCTTGTTTCCCAAACTGATGCACTGGATCTTCATCTCAATTGTTCGTTCAATACTACTCTACGGTGTCCTAGTATGGTGGAAGGCCACTAAGAAATCCACATACCTCCTGACAATGGAAAGGGTACAGAGACGTGCACTGATGTGCATTACTGGGGCACTGAGATCTACTCCAACAAAGGCCTTGGAGGTAATACTTGGAGTTCTCCCTATTGACATACAGGCCAAACTACTAGCACAAAAGACCGCATAACGTCTCTGTGCTACAGGAAATATGGCCCTTGCAAACTACGGGCACGGTGAAGTAGGAGGAGAGTGACTCAATAGCACGGACTATGTGACCCCAATAAACAACTTCTCCAGAACGCCCACTCTAATAGGACATGAAGATTGGAAAATCGGCATGGACGAAAACGAAACAAAGTTATTTACGGTCGGATCTAAAATGGAAACCGGCGTAGGCGCCGCGGTGTACTGTGCAGACCCGCCCATTCAAATGTCGTATAAGTTGCCAGATTACTGTAGCATCTTCCAAGCGGAGGTCTTCGCTATAAAGAAGGCTGCAGAACTTGCGATAACGCTCAACAAGAATCGGGTTAATATTTTTGTCGACAGTCAGGCGGCTATCAAATCCATGCAATCCTATGTCATCAGCTTCAGAAGTGTCCTGGCAAGCAGGGAAGCATAAGATGCATTAAGCATCCGCTCGAGGGTGCGCATCTTTTGGGTTCCCAGTCACCAGGGCATTGACGGAAACGAGATGGCAGACAGGCTAGCGAAGGAAGGTGCCGAATTTAGACAACTGACAATTGAAGACCTGAAGATACCGCTACGATCGATAAGTCACAGCTTAGAAGAAAGCGCTGCAGCAATAGCAGGGAGAAGGTGGTACAACACAACAAACTGCAGGATAACACGCACTATGTGCAATCATGTAAATACGAAACTGACCCAATATGTCATTCAGCTCCAGAGAAGAGACTGTAGAATAATGACGGGTATACTCACGGATCATTGCCTGACCGCAACGCACGCCAAGAAGTTGGGCATTACCGAAAACGAAGAATGCAGGAAATGCTAGGTATCAGGAGTACAAGAAACTCTGGAGTACTTCATCTGCGCCTGCCCCGCACTCATGACCTCGCGAGCGAAATGCCTTGGAAGCCCCTTGCTTGCATCGCTGAGAGAAGCAGCGGGCCTGGCACCCCAAAAACTCCTGGCTTTTGCCAAACTAACCAGCATACTAGACTGAGATAATTAAACCGATAAATTAACAGCCTCCATCACTTATCCGGCAACACTAAGGATCATACTGATCTATGTGAGGCCCCTACTTGGGGGCCTGCCGAAATAACCTAACCTAACCTAACATTTTACTGTTTAACGTAAATTTTAACTTTAATTTTAGATATATATTCCTTTGGTTTTTTTACTTTGAATTCATACTTAATTTTAATATAAAAAAAAAAATTTAATATTCATTTTTATATCCAATTTTTTTTTATATTTTTCTTACCTACATACAGTCGACTTTTCTTAGTCGACTTTAAATAAATAAATAAAAATATACTTAAGCTGACTAATTTAATGGCTAATTTACGCAAGCATACCGAAGTTCACAGAATTTTAAACTTTTTATTTGCATTGTATGGTAACAGAATTGGTTCACAATGCAACTTTGCCGATGGGCCAAGGAGTGAGGCAATGGCCGAGGGATTAGAGTGGCGGACGGCAAATTCAAAAGACTGTGAGAAAGTGCGTGTGTTCAACTCACGGTTGAGGCGGTTGCGAAATTTCATTTATTAATTATTATTTCTTATTTTATTTATTTCTTAGTTTATTATATTTTGTTTGTTTTATTCTAATAAACTTAAAGAAAAGTTACAGTCAAGCGGGATATAGCGGCTACAAACAAATTAAATTATTTAATTAAATTTCAAAAAAAAAAAAATGTTTCATTAATTTGTTTATTATTATTATTTATTATTATGCAATAAGAAACACAATCAATAATAGTTATAAATAATATTAATTATTTATAAATAAAGTTTACTATTTTTATTTGTTTAGAACGCATCAAAACGCATCATTATTTTGTCTGTTATGACTTGGCAAATTCAGTAAGATTCAAATTGGATGTTTCTATTTTCTTTTGCTCTCAATATTTTGCAATTAGAAAGCTAGAAAATAACAGAGATCATAAGCCATTGTAAAGTTATGAATGTGCGAGTGGGACGCCCATACATACATGTCTGCTAGAAAATAACAGAGATCATAAGCCATTGTAAAGTTATGAATGTGCGAGTGGGACGCCCATAAATACATACATGTCTGCAATCAGATCAGGAGAGTTATTGTTAGTAAGCAAAGCCTAAAAAAAATGAAAGAGCCGATTCAACATTTGTTGCAGAGGATTGGGGAAAACCCAGAAAAACCCAATCAGATCAGGAGAGTTAGTGTTAGTAAGCAAAGCCTAATCAAAATAGCGATTAGAATGTTCCAGACATGCAGTTAGTTAAAAATATCGTACTACTGTTACTAGAAAAAGGATAAGTATGTTTTTAACTAGTTACTAGAAAGGTGGGCGAGGATTAGGGATTTTAAGCAAGATACAGAATTATTGTTGTTGTTAGCTACATTGTAATATAGTATATTATAGTCCGAACATAATACCCTGAAAGGCTCATGCAGGGCATAATTCGAGCTACAATAGGAAAGTTTTAGAGGAAGATTACGGGTGATTCTACCAGGGACAGAGGAGTGTAATTGAATATGATATCTACCATATGTCCCCTTTGAATAAGGTTTGTAATAAAAGAACAAAATAGTTCTACGATTGGCAAGGGAAGGCAGATTTAGTAACAAATGTCTACTAGGATAAGAAGGAAGTCTTGAATTTACATCCCAGTTAAGGCCTCGCAAGGCAAATATTGTAGGCGCTTTAAGGAAAAACGCACGTCTTTCTGTTTCCGCAGTTGCTCAAAAAGTGTAAATAAAACAATGTTACTTATGTTCGATACTTATTCTATGATTATGTTATTAACAGATTATGCTATTTATATTTATGTTGTTTACAGATTATGCTAATTATATTTATGTTATTTACAGATTATGCTAATACAGTTTATGTTATTTATAACTTATTTAATCTACTACAACTCGGCCTCTCCTGACTTGAGTGCTCCTGAACTCTAACTTCTTTTCCTTTTGTGTTTCCTAGCCAAGGATTCATTTTTGTCGCTGCCCAAACCCCTTTATAAGGGACTCTAGATTGCTGAAACTCATCGGTATCTTCTATGACATATCTATCATTTCTCAAGACTTTAGCTACCTTATATGGCCCTTTGTACTTTGGTACCAGCTTTTTACAAATCCCTACCTGCGTGTCAAAGTTCTTTATCATCACAAGATCTTCATCATTATATATCTGAGCTTCTTTTCTTTTCTTATCTGCTATCATTTTATTAAACTCCTGCGCTTTTATTTGACAATCAGCAGCATCTTTCCTAATCCTCTCCATAACTCTAGCATCCTCATTTTCAGTAACTTGTCTAACTCTTCTTTAAATAAATCAGATTCCTCACCCCCTTTTTCACGAATAACTTGTCTAACTCTGTCTTTGCTGAATAAATCTTTGTACTGTATTCTTTAGTTCGACTTTGTTCTAACACTACGTCCCAATGACATCCTTTATCCGAATCTACTAACTTTGCAATCATAGGTCTAGAATTCGATTAACCATTTCTACTTGCCGTTGGCATACTGTAGCCCTGATCGACAATTTTCCTGTGCTTTATTTCATTTTCTTTTACAAATTCTTCAAATTCGTTCGAAGTAAAACCACTCCCTCTATCCGAAACAATACATCTTGGAATACTGTATGATCGACAATTATCAACAAGTGTCATGCACAAATGGAATCGGCGCAGGGCCGAACCATGTGTAGGCGGCATGCCTATTCCACGCTCAAATTCCACTGCAAATTCCACGCTCTACCATGTAGCACACTCCTTTCTTGCTGATGACAGTTTGTTAGCAGTGAGCCTGCGTGGACGAGCTAAGACCGCAGGGCCTATCGTCTCTATCACGTGCATTACGTTCGAAGCAGACGGTGGAGTACTGTGATTCTGACCTGAAAGTTGCAAGAATTCGTTTAACATTACGGTAACATCATTGCTAGAGGCCTGTTGCTGAAAGGTGCTATTTGTGGTTATCCCTTTGACTTGCCGCAATGTTGTCGACTCCTTAAGTGCTTGCCGCTTAACATCTACCAATAAGTCATAGTGGCTGAGAAAATCAGATCCAATAATTGGTGTGTTTACGACTGCGTTCCAAGTGATAATTTCAGGTGCCTTTCTCCATACGTTTTGAAAGGCGTCCCATTTGCCGCGACTAGCTTTGCCTGACTTGTTTTTTGTCCTTTATCTGTTGGCTGCGCTGGCAACACCGACTCGTCAGAACCCTTGTCAAAGACTGTGATACGTGCTATGCACTCTCTGACTTCAAAAGGCGTTCTTAGTTTTTTCCGCTGCTACAAAGGTGCATAATGGTTTGCACTTTTTAGCCGCACTCCCAAATCTGGCGTGATATCAGCACAAAGATGATGAGGAAACACCTGCTCTCAGCTCCTCTGACTTGCGTTTTTGCAGGCTCCGCTCCAATCTGTCAATGCGCTCCATCACTTCGTTTATACTTGCTAGTGGCGGCGAGGTTGCTAACTACAATGCGTTATTGGGCCCACCTGCTTCAAGAATGTTATCTGCTAGCTTCGCTAAACCCAGCAGATCCTCCTTCGATGATTGTAAAATGGCGCATACGAATGGTGGCAACCGTTGCATCCACAGAGATTTGAGAAAGTCTGCGTTGATTTGGTTCCCGGCCAGAGTGCGAAGTTCACTGAGCCGGTCGCCGGTCATCTAAATCGATGCCTGTAAGCAGCTTCTGCATCTTTTTCTGCTCACTTTCCCCAAAACATTCATAAATTCTGCGTTTGAGATTCTCATACATGTTGTTTCGGGGTGGGTTAAGTACGGCATCCACAATTTGAGCCAGAACATTTGATTCGATTACTGCAACTACTGTGGGGAATTTGGTGTGCAGTGGCGCCAGCCATACAGAATTGAGATTCCACCTGGGCAAACCAAATCTCCGAACGTTCCGACCAAAACAGCGGCACTTTTACGGACACTATGTTAATGTATGTCACCTGAACTGCTGCCGCTTCATCTTGTTCGATTTCCACGACTGCATCAGTCAATTGACATTCCTCGGCAGAAGACATTGTGCAAACTCTTTTTTCCGTGAAGTTGTGAAATACCAAGCATGTTGCAGAATTTGCAGAGTTCACTGTTATAACAGCCTGGTTCCGCGTAAATAAGGCACTTAGGGTCACCAGTTAAATAATAATAATTTAAGCACGATGCGTTTATAATTAACAGATAATTTTATTTTATTAATAATAAGCAGAAATGCTAAAGTTGACAGCGTATGTATAATGGCGTCTCTTCTACATCTGATAGTGATGCTTCGTCACTTATCGATAGGGCTTCTATCGAGTCGATAAATGGCTGAGGCTGGTACGCTGTTATAAGTACCAGTTCGCTGGTGCGCTGATATATAAGTCCGCAACAAAATAATATCTTCCAACCCTCTACTGCTACCACTTCTGATCTTATATTGAACTTAAATTCTCCTACTCCTTCATGCTCTAAAACTGTTCATGATCGGAAAACTTCTGTTCCACGTAATGGCTCCGTCCCTAATCCTCCTAACTCTTCCAATTTGTCTTGCTTTATTCTGAGTGTAGACAATTTATTAACTTTATCCGTGATTTCCCCCCATTACGGTACAGAGTGTAAAATCTCTAGTTGCCGTTAAACCTAAGAAGTTGATCCTCGTTTCTCGTGTGGCACCTGACACTTCGAAAGATGATGTAAAAATATACATCCTTTCTAAAGTTCAGGCTGAAAATTTAATCGTGGAAAAATTTAACTTTAAATTTCCCAGAGAAATTTTCGGTTGAGCATTTTCCAATTGTGTGCAACGGATCTTTTTGGCCGCCTGACCTCATTGTTAAGGAGTTTACTCCTAAACAAAAGACTAATACACCTGTTTCCCTTCCGTTGAATCCCCGAACGGAACAGCCAAAAATTTAAAAATTATAAAAAACTAAATTCTAACCTATTTGAGGCCTATCAAAATGTTCAACGCCTAAATACTAAACTTTCCAAACTCCTTACTAATAGTATATCTTTTATCTGTCATATTTTAATATTTACTAAGACTTGGTTAAAACCTGATATCGAAAATAGTGAAATCTTTTCTAATAAGTATACTTCTTTCAGATGTGACCGTTTGTCGCGATCTGGAGGAAGAGTTCTTATTGCCTTTGACTCAAATCTGTCTTCTGATATTGATTCAATAGACTGTGTGCCCAATTTAGAATTCGTGTGCGTTAAAATATCTTTAAATCATATTTCAGTTTATGTAACTTGCTCTTACATTCCTCCTTCCTCAGAAACTTCCTTGTATGTAGAACGCCTGTCTATAGAATCAAAACTTTCGGATAGAGATTAGTTTTTGGTTATTTCAATTTACCTAAAATAAATTGGTCCTCTCATTCAAATGTTTTGATTCCCTCCATTTTTAACCCATTTATCAATGGTCTCTCTGAACTATCCTTGTTTCAAATTAACACTTTTCATAACCATAAAGGCAAAATTCATGACTTAATTTTCACTGCTGATACTCACATTTATAACATTTCAAAAGCTAATCCCTTAGTCTTTCCTGATGATCCTTATCATCCTACTTTAGAACTTGTTTTAGAACTGCCATCCCCCCGTCCAAACTGAAATTGTTAAGTGTGTTTCGAAGTCACGCTGCTTCCGCAAAACTGACCTTGTGAGGCTTAATAATTTAATTCTAGAACACAATTGATCTTATTTTTATGCAAACAAGAACTTAATTACTTGTATTTCATATTTTTATAATACCTTCAACAAATTTTTCGACGAGTGTGTTCCACGTGTATATCCAGCCAAGACTAAAAGTTTTTCATGGTTTACACGTGAGTTACTCAGGGTAAAAAACTTTCAGAAGAAGATGTTTGCATCTCCGATGTCATCTGATGTCATTTACACTGATTTTAGTAAGGCTTTTGATTCTGTAAACCACTCACTTCTGATTCATAAGTTGGATCTTTTTGGGTTTCCTTACAAATTACTGCTTTGGATTTCAAGTTATTTAAAAAATCTTTGTTACCTCAGGTGTTCCTCAGGGTAGTTATTGGGGTCCTTTACTCTTTAACCTCTTTATTAACGATCTTCCCTCTATTTTGAAATTCTCTAAATTCTCTATGTTTGCTGACTTTATGAAATTTTGATTTACATACAAAGAACCGACATGGAGTTCGCTACAGGTTGATATTGACTGCTTTTGTGCTTGGTGCAGCTTTAATCTTTTAAGTTTACATTTTTCTAAGTGTAAGGTAATGACATTTTACAGAAGGAATTTCCATGTCCTCAAATATACACATTATCTATCCCATCTTCTAAGAGTATCAAATGTCAATGACCTTGGTATTCTTTTTGAACTGAACTGGCCCAAGGAATTCGATGATCCTTATACAAAAAAGTTTCTTCATACCTCTCTTGTTCGCTCGATTCTTGAATTTGTTTACCGCAAGATCATGTTCACCGAGTCTGTGCAAAAACAATTTTTACTTTTTGCTCTTCGTGGTTTTAACTGGGTCTCTGGAGTTGATTTGCCCTCTTATTCAAGAAGACTACTTCTAATAAATGTAACTTAACTCTTACTAACCGGCGCTTAATGTTAGGTGTCATGTTCCTTTTTCAGTTGATTAAATATAATATCGATTCCCCGATCTTGCTTAATCAAATTAACTTATCCATCCCCTCTTATCCATCTCTGCTCTGATTACAACAAACTTTTTGGAGTAATTAACTCGGAGAGTTCCCTAATAGCTATTAAAACTGCCAACATTAACTCATTAACATTTAACGCTAACAACTAACTAACCACTACCGATCTGATTGGGTTTTTTTCTGGGTTTCACCAATCCTCTACAACAAATGTTGGTTAGGCTAATTTGTTAGTCACAGTTTTAAAATTTAAAATTTAATTTTTTAATTTTTTTAATATTTTACTGTTTAACGTAAATTTTAACTTTAATTATAGATATATATTCCTTTGGTTTTTTTACTTTTAATTCATACTTAATTTTAATATAAAACGAGAGCAAAAGTCGCACAAAACACGACAGTGGGATACCCTTCGACGTATGTTCCCGTGTAGTTTAATTTTTGAAATTAATCCCGAAAGATGGCGCTCGCGCTTCGCGCTCGCCCGCCACCCTTGTTAGCTGGCAGAAGCACTTGGTTTTTATGCTCATACTTTCTTAAATAACTTATGTGATTATTTTCCAATCGGATTGTAATTTGGAGACTACGTAGATATTTCATTCAGCTTAGTATATCTTAAAGTCAGAAAGTTGTATCTTTTATACAGCGCTTACAAATTAAGTTCAAAATTTAAATTATTGATTTGTGGGGGCGGTGGACGTGGCACCTAACATTTGAAATAAACCTGATCTGCGCATGGTACACAGAAATCTTCATGTCAAATTTGGTGACTCTAGCTCTTATAATAGCTGAGATCTGTGTGCTCATCTGTTGTCTGGACATCCGGGCATCCGGACATCCGGACATCCTGACATCCAGACAGGCGGACATGGCTCAATCGACTCGGCTAGTGATCCTGAGCAAGAATATATATACTTTATGGGGTCTGCCACGCCGCCTTCTGCCTGTTGCATACATTTGCACAAGGCCGTCAGCCGTCAGAGACAGCAAAGGGAAGTAAATGTAACCACAGTTCTGGCTGGGGTACGTGCCGTCCTTGCTCCTACTGACGGAAGTGCGGGTATACTCTCCACGTGAGGGCGGCTGGAAGCAGGCCCTGCTGACTAATTGTAGACGGGCGAAGATCGTGAATCTATAAATCACCCCAATCAAAGGCGGAACAGCATACGCTAAGGGATGCATGGCCGGTGGGTAGCCCGGTCTCTAGTATGCGGACTCTAGATACCTATCGCTCTCCAGTTTCATTTAGACATCCCACGGCACGCGGGCTAAGTCGTGGGTGACCTCCCCTTCCCGCCTACTCGTGGGACCAATTTATAGATCTTTTTATAAAAACAAACAAGCCTGATGCAGCTTTAATTGCATCAATGCAGGGTGAAGCCTTCACGGCCGACCCCAACACCAGCACTGCAGCCATTGGGCTGCTGGCTTCCACCCCCAATACTACGGGTCTCGACCCTATTACTCCTGGGGACTCGGCCGGGCCACGAACTCCCTTGGACACTGAGTTCGCTAGTGCTGCCTTCTCGTCCAACAACTGCTCAGGCACGCAACAGACCGTCGAGGTGATGTCCTCCGACGCGGAACCTGAAGGTGACCTGATCAGCTTTGCTGACGACGCTTCCGTGGCCTCACAGAGGTCAGGCCTCACAGAAGCAGGCTCCCAAATCCAGACGCTGACGGATCTTAAGGGTAACGTTAAATTCCGCTTTGGCAGGGTAAAACTTATCCTTAAGAATTCCCCCGTCAGGGGTCGCTAGGCGACCTCCCCCGAGCAGTTCCACCAGACTGCCGAAGGGCATCCGGGGCAACGACTCTCGGGGGGCAAGGCAGGTGGCCTTGTCTCCAAAGCTCTGAAGGAGAATGCTGAGCGCCATTAATGTGCTCCAGGCGAACCTGCACCACGCCAGAGGAGCGTCCGCCACCCTGTGCAGGATCGTCTGTAAGGATGCAATCGACCTGGCTCTCGTCCAAGAGCCCCGGTTGATCGGTGGCCATATCCGTGGATCATGAAAGTTGTTATATGACCGTATGGGTGGTGTTAGCCTCTGCCTATTTCCCAGGCGACGTGGATGACGTCCCCCCAACAGATTTTCAGCGGCTAGTGGAGTTCTGCCGCTTGCACAACAAGCCGCTCGTGATCGGCTGTGATGCAAATGCGCATCACACGATCTGGGGAAGCAGCGACGTCAATAAACGTGGTGAGTCCCTCTTAGAGTATCTATTGTGTTGTCAATTAGATGTTGCTAACATAGGGTGTAAGCCTACCTTTATTAACGCCATTAGGGAGGAGGTTCTGGATCTCACCCTATTCAGCAACTCTATTGCGAGTTCGCTGGTGAACTGGCGGGTAACAGACGAAGCCACGCTGTCGGACCATCAGCACATCAGGTTCGACCTCCCTGTCCAAGTCGAGATCCGCCAGAACTCCTTCTGTCCCAAAAAGACAAATTGGGAACTATTCAAAGTCTCTGTGGCTTTTAAAGCAGACTCGTTGATCAGCAAAAGTTCCTTGGTGGAACGAGGAACTGGCTGCTCAAAGAAGGAAGGTTAGAACCCTATTCAACAGGGCCAGATCTAACCGTGTCAGCTGGGACGTCTATAGGGACGCTCTCACAAATTACAACAAAACTATTAGACGTGCCAAGCGCGATACGTGGCGCAGCTACTGTGGTAGCATTCAATCGCTGCCAGAGGCAGCGAGACTCCACAAAGTATTGGCTAAACGGTCGTCTAATGGGATAGGGCTACTCAAAAGAGCAGACGGCTCTTTCACTCAAGATCGCAGGGAAGCACTTGACCTTCTTCTTCAAGTCCACTTCCCAGGTTCGGTGGCGAACCCAGATCTATCGAGTCACGATGACGCCACCCTGTCACCGGACTCACGTGGGTCCAGTCTATCAGGGACTATCTTTGACCCTGAAAAGGTCAAATGGGCTGTAAACTCCTTCGCTCCCTTCAAAGCCCCAGGGGACAATCAGATCTTTCCAGCCCTTCTACAGAACAGCCTGAATCACACTCTCGATCGCGCTGGTCGGTCTACTTAGAGCCAGTCTCACTTGGGGATACATACCCATCTCTTGGAGGAGAGTCAATGTGGTATTCATTCCTAAGCAGGGAAACCGTCTCCCTGACCAGCCTAAGTCATATCGACCGATCAGTCTCACCTCCTTTCTGCTTAAAACAGCGGAAAGGCTCGTAGACCTGTACATTCGGTGCTCTCTGCAGAAAAGCCATCCGGAAGGTCGACTGAGGTCGCTCTTCACAAGCTAGTGGGTAAAATCGAAAGAGCCTTCGTATCCAAGAATATTGCTCTGTGCTCTTTTCTTGATATAGAGGGTGCTTTCGATAATACCGGCTACGAGTCTATTTCTGCTGCACTAGAGCGCAGAAATATCGCCCGTCCCCTAATCCGATGGATTGATGCTATGCTCAAGCATCGGACCATTTTCTCTACCTTGGACTCCACGACTGCTTTCATTAGTGCGGTTAAGGCATGTCCCCAGGGAGGGGTCCTATCCCCCTTACTCTGGTCTTTAGTAGTTGACGAACTACTGACCATTCTCGCTGAACAGGGCTTGCAAGCAATTGGCTACGCTGACGACATGGCTCTCGTAGTGATTGGGAACTTTTCCAACACCGTGACAGAGCTGATGCAATCTGCTCTGAACACGGTTAGTAGATGGTGCGAAGATGTTGGTCTTAGCATTAATCCACAAAAGGCAATTATCGTTCCCATTACTAAGCGCCATTCCGTTGACATAGGTCAATTGCACATTGGCGACTCTCCTGTGAGACTTTCCAACCAGGTCAAATATCTAGGGGTAACTCTTGATAAAAGACTGAATTGGAATTCCCATCTAAATAATACCCTATCAAAGGCTACTCACGCCATGTGGACTTGCAGAAGATTCTTTGGTAGGACCTGGGGTCTCAAATCATGCACCATTCGGTGGCTATGGTAAGACCCATCGTCACCTACGCCGCTATTGTGTGGTGGCCAAAGGTTACGCAGGTCACTGCCATCAACAAATGCACTAAACTGCATAGGCTGCTTTGCCTTTCTATAACGGGTGCACTTCGTACCTGTCCCACAACAGCTATGGAATCAATTTTAAACTGGACACCGCTGCATATTCAAATCCAAGAAGTCGTCGCTATGAGCCTTCTTCGAATCAAGGTCCAATCTAGGCTTCTAGCTACCGAATCAGGGCATGCTAGACTAATCAAAGATATTCCTGGCTTACTTTTCATAACCATAAAGGCAAAATTCATGACTTAATTTTCACTCCTGATACTCACATTTATAACATTTCAAAAGCTAATCCCTTAGTCTTTCCTGATGATCCTTATCATCCTACTTTAGAACTTGTTTTAGAACTGCCATCCCCCGTCCAAACTGAAATTGTTAAGTGTGTTTCGAAGTCACGCTGCTTCCGCAAAACTGACCTTGTGAGGCTTAATAATTTAATTCTAGTACACAATTGATCTTATTTTTATGCAAACAAGAACTTAATTACTTGTATTTCATATTTTTATAATACCTTCAACAAATTTTTCGACGAGTGTGTTTCACGTGTATATCCAGCCAAGACTAAAAGTCTTTCATGGTTTACACGTGAGTTACTCAGAGTAAAAAACTTTCAGAAGAAGATGTTTGCATCTCCGATGTCATCTGATGTCATTTACACTGATTTTAGTAAGGCTTTTGATTCTGTAAACCACTCACTTCTGATTCATAAGTTGGATCTTTTTGGGTTTCCTTACAAATTACTGCTTTGGATTTCAAGTTATTTAAAAAATCTTTGTTACCTCAGGTGTTCCTCAGGGTAGTTATTGGGGTCCTTTACTCTTTAACCTCTTTATTAACGATCTTCCCTCTATTTTGAAATTCTCTAAATTCTCTATGTTTGCTGACGTTATGAAATTTTGATTTACATACAAGGAACCGACATGGAGTTCGCTACAGGTTGATATTGACTGCTTTTGTGCTTGGTGCAGCTTTAATCTTTTAAGTTTACATTTTTCTAAGTGTAAGGTAATGACATTTTACAGAAGGAATTTCCATGTCCTCAAATATACACATTATCTATCCCATCTTCTAAGAGTATCAAATGTCAATGACCTTGGTATTCTTTTTGAACTGAACTGGCCCAAGGAATTCGATGATCCTTATACAAAAAGTTTCTTCATACCTCTCTTGTTCGCTCGATTCTTGAATTTGTTTACCGCAAGATCATGTTCACCGAGTCTGTGCAAAAACAATTTTTACTTTTTGCTCTTCGTGGTTTTAACTGGGTCTCTGGAGTTGATTTGCCCTCTTATTCAAGAAGACTACTTCTAATAAATGTAACTTAACTCTTACTAACCGGCGCTTAATGTTAGGTGTCATGTTCCTTTTTCAGTTGATTAAATATAATATCGATTCCCCGATCTTGCTTAATCAAATTAACTTATCCATCCCCTCTTATCCATCTCTGCTCTGATTACAACAAACTTTTTGGAGTAATTAACTCGGAGAGTTCCCTAATAGCTATTAAAACTGCCAACATTAACTCATTAATATTTAACGCTAACAACTAACTAACCACTACCGATCTGATTGGGTTTTTTTCTGGGTTTCCCCAATCCTCTACAACAAATGTTGGTTAGGCTAATTTGTTAGTCACAGTTTTAAAATTTAAAATTTAATTTTTTAATTTTTTTAATATTTTACTGTTTAACGTAAATTTTAACTTTAATTATAGATATATATTCCTTTGGTTTTTTTACTTTTAATTCATACTTAATTTTAATATAAAACGAGAGCAAAAGTCGCACAAAACACGACAGTGGGATACCCTTCGACGTATGTTCCCGTGTAGTTTAATTTTGAAATTAATCCCGAAAGATGGCGCTCGCGCTTCGCGCTCGCCCGCCACCCTTGTTAGCTGGCAGAAGCACTTGGTTTTTATGCTCATACTTTCTTAAATAACTTATGTGATTATTTTCCAATCGGATTGTAATTTGGAGACTACGTAGATATTTCATTCAGCTTAGTATATCTTAAAGTCAGAAAGTTGTATCTTTTATACAGCGCTTACAAATTAAGTTCAAAATTTAAATTATTGATTTGTGGGGGCGGTGGACGTGGCACCTAACATTTGAAATAAACCTGATCTGCGCATGGTACACAGAAATCTTCATGTCAAATTTGGTGACTCTAGCTCTTATAATAGCTGAGATCTGTGTGCTCATCTGTTGTCTGGACATCCGGGCATCCGGACATCCGGACATCCTGACATCCAGACAGGCGGACATGGCTCAATCGACTCGGCTAGTGATCCTGAGCAAGAATATATATACTTTATGGGGTCTGCCACGCCGCCTTCTGCCTGTTGCATACATTTGCACAAGGCCGTCAGCCGTCAGAGACAGCAAAGGGAAGTAAATGTAACCACAGTTCTGGCTGGGGTACGTGCCGTCCTTGCTCCTACTGACGGAAGTGCGGGTATACTCTCCACGTGAGGGCGGCTGGAAGCAGGCCCTGCTGACTAATTGTAGACGGGCGAAGATCGTGAATCTATAAATCACCCCAATCAAAGGCGGAACAGCATACGCTAAGGGATGCATGGCCGGTGGGTAGCCCGGTCTCTAGTATGCGGACTCTAGATACCTATCGCTCTCCAGTTTCATTTAGACATCCCACGGCACGCGGGCTAAGTCGTGGGTGACCTCCCCTTCCCGCCTACTCGTGGGACCAATTTATAGATCTTTTTATAAAAACAAACAAGCCTGATGCAGCTTTAATTGCATCAATGCAGGGTGAAGCCTTCACGGCCGACCCCAACACCAGCACTGCAGCCATTGGGCTGCTGGCTTCCACCCCCAATACTACGGGTCTCGACCCTATTACTCCCTGGGGACTCGGCCGGGCCACGAACTCCCTTGGACACTGAGTTCGCTAGTGCTGCCTTCTCGTCCAACAACTGCTCAGGCACGCAACAGACCGTCGAGGTGATGTCCTCCGACGCGGAACCTGAAGGTGACCTGATCAGCTTTGCTGACGACGCTTCCGTGGCCTCACAGAGGTCAGGCCTCACAGAAGCAGGCTCCCAAATCCAGACGCTGACGGATCTTAAGGGTAACGTTAAATTCCGCTTTGGCAGGGTAAAACTTATCCTTAAGAATTCCCCCGTCAGGGGTCGCTAGGCGACCTCCCCCGAGCAGTTCCACCAGACTGCCGAAGGGCATCCGGGGCAACGACTCTCGGGGGGCAAGGCAGGTGGCCTTGTCTCCAAAGCTCTGAAGGAGAATGCTGAGCGCCATTAATGTGCTCCAGGCGAACCTGCACCACGCCAGAGGAGCGTCCGCCACCCTGTGCAGGATCGTCTGTAAGGATGCAATCGACCTGGCTCTCGTCCAAGAGCCCCGGTTGATCGGTGGCCATATCCGTGGATCATGAAAGTTGTTATATGACCGTATGGGTGGTGTTAGCCTCTGCCTATTTCCCAGGCGACGTGGATGACGTCCCCCCAACAGATTTTCAGCGGCTAGTGGAGTTCTGCCGCTTGCACAACAAGCCGCTCGTGATCGGCTGTGATGCAAATGCGCATCACACGATCTGGGGAAGCAGCGACGTCAATAAACGTGGTGAGTCCCTCTTAGAGTATCTATTGTGTTGTCAATTAGATGTTGCTAACATAGGGTGTAAGCCTACCTTTATTAACGCCATTAGGGAGGAGGTTCTGGATCTCACCCTATTCAGCAACTCTATTGCGAGTTCGCTGGTGAACTGGCGGGTAACAGACGAAGCCACGCTGTCGGACCATCAGCACATCAGGTTCGACCTCCCTGTCCAAGTCGAGATCCGCCAGAACTCCTTCTGTCCCAAAAAGACAAATTGGGAACTATTCAAAGTCTCTGTGGCTTTTAAAGCAGACTCGTTGATCAGCAAAAGTTCCTTGGTGGAACGAGGAACTGGCTGCTCAAAGAAGGAAGGTTAGAACCCTATTCAACAGGGCCAGATCTAACCGTGTCAGCTGGGACGTCTATAGGGACGCTCTCACAAATTACAACAAAACTATTAGACGTGCCAAGCGCGATACGTGGCGCAGCTACTGTGGTAGCATTCAATCGCTGCCAGAGGCAGCGAGACTCCACAAAGTATTGGCTAAACGGTCGTCTAATGGGATAGGGCTACTCAAAAGAGCAGACGGCTCTTTCACTCAAGATCGCAGGGAAGCACTTGACCTTCTTCTTCAAGTCCACTTCCCAGGTTCGGTGGCGAACCCAGATCTATCGAGTCACGATGACGCCACCCTGTCACCGGACTCACGTGGGTCCAGTCTATCAGGGACTATCTTTGACCCTGAAAAGGTCAAATGGGCTGTAAACTCCTTCGCTCCCTTCAAAGCCCCAGGGGACAATCAGATCTTTCCAGCCCTTCTACAGAACAGCCTGAATCACACTCTCGATCGCGCTGGTCGGTCTACTTAGAGCCAGTCTCACTTGGGGATACATACCCATCTCTTGGAGGAGAGTCAATGTGGTATTCATTCCTAAGCAGGGAAACCGTCTCCCTGACCAGCCTAAGTCATATCGACCGATCAGTCTCACCTCCTTTCTGCTTAAAACAGCGGAAAGGCTCGTAGACCTGTACATTCGGTGGTCTCTGCAGAAAAGCCATCCGGAAGGTCGACTGAGGTCGCTCTTCACAAGCTAGTGGGTAAAATCGAAAGAGCCTTCGTATCCAAGAATATTGCTCTGTGCTCTTTTCTTGATATAGAGGGTGCTTTCGATAATACCGGCTACGAGTCTATTTCTGCTGCACTAGAGCGCAGAAATATCGCCCGTCCCCTAATCCGATGGATTGATGCTATGCTCAAGCATCGGACCATTTTCTCTACCTTGGACTCCACGACTGCTTTCATTAGTGCGGTTAAGGCATGTCCCCAGGGAGGGGTCCTATCCCCCTTACTCTGGTCTTTAGTAGTTGACGAACTACTGAGCATTCTCGCTGAACAGGGCTTGCAAGCAATTGGCTACGCTGACGACATGGCTCTCGTAGTGATTGGGAACTTTTCCAACACCGTGACAGAGCTGATGCAATCTGCTCTGAACACGGTTAGTAGATGGTGCGAAGATGTTGGTCTTAGCATTAATCCACAAAAGGCAATTATCGTTCCCATTACTAAGCGCCATTCCGTTGACATAGGTCAATTGCACATTGGCGACTCTCCTGTGAGACTTTCCAACCAGGTCAAATATCTAGGGGTAACTCTTGATAAAAGACTGAATTGGAATTCCCATCTAAATAATACCCTATCAAAGGCTACTCACGCCATGTGGACTTGCAGAAGATTCTTTGGTAGGACCTGGGGTCTCAAATCATTGCACCATTCGGTGGCTATGGTAAGACCCATCGTCACCTACGCCGCTATTGTGTGGTGGCCAAAGGTTACGCAGGTCACTGCCATCAACAAATGCACTAAACTGCATAGGCTGCTTTGCCTTTCTATAACGGGTGCACTTCGTACCTGTCCCACAACAGCTATGGAATCAATTTTAAACTGGACACCGCTGCATATTCAAATCCAAGAAGTCGTCGCTATGAGCCTTCTTCGAATCAAGGTCCAATCTAGGCTTCTAGCTACCGAATCAGGGCATGCTAGACTAATCAAAGATATTCCTGGCTTAGAGATCTGCTCCAGATCAGATTCTATGACCAACGAACTCTTCTTTGTTGCAAAATTCAAAACTCTCATCCCGGACCGGAGGGACTGGGATACTGGCAACCCCATCAGTGACCCTCATGGCATACACTGGTATACCGATGGGTCAAGGACTGCTCAGGGGGTTGGAGCTGGAATACATGGTCCCAACTCCAAAACCTCCATTGCTATGGGCAAATGGCTCACAGTCTTTCAATCCGAGGTTCATGCCATAGAGGTCTCCTGATATCTTATCCTTGAGAAGGGGATCAGAGGAGCAAATAATTGACCGAACGCTATTGGTTCTTCCAACCAGGGATGAGGCAGGCTAGAGAGCTTACGAATCCCTCGGTTAAACGAAGAACAAACTTACTCTACAGGAGAGATCTCTATCTCCTTATTGGCTACCTTAGTGGCCACCACGTAGTGAACTATCACCTCGAAAAAATGCGTCTGTCCTCAGACACAGAATGCAGGCTCTGTACAGAGGACGACGGAACCACCAAACACATCCTGTGTGATTGTCCAGCCTTGGTATGGATCAGGAGGAAATATCTGCACGTCGAAATCGCAGTTCCCGAGCAAATTGTCCGTTCCTCGACGAAAGATCTGTTATGCATCATTAGGGAAGCAGAACAGCTTTTGTCAAGTTAGGGAGAGTATTATAGGTACAAAAGATCTTTTTGGTCGCAGTGCCTCACACCTTCTCTGCTGGGAGACTCCCTTTTTAAAATAATAATAATAATAATACATTTGCACAAAGTTAGTATACCCTTATTTGACCATTTTCAGTGGTCGATCACTGGTCATTTTTATACCCTTCAAAAAAGTATGCGCATAAAACCAAGTGATTCTGTCAACTAACAAGAGAGGCGGGCGACCGCGATGCGCGAGCGCTATCTGTCGGGATTAATTTCAAAGCATGTGCATATGCATATGTGTACGAATTCAACAAATTAAACTACACGGGAACATAGGTCGAAGGGTATCCCACTGTCACGTTTTGCGCGACGGTTGCTCTCGTTATATCCAATTTTTTTTTCGATTTTAAATAAATAAATAAAAATATACTTAAGCCAACCTAATTTACGCAATGATACCAAAGTTCAAACTTAGCGTCAGACACACAGAATTTTAAACTTTTTATTTGCATTGTATGGTAACAGAATTGGTTCACAATGCAACTTTGCCGATGGGCCAAGGAGTGAGGCAATGGCCGAGGGATTAGAGTGGCGGACGGCAAATTCAAAAGACTGTGAGAAAGTGCGTGTGTTCAACTCACGGTTGAGGCGGGTGCGAAATTTCATTTATTAATTATTTCTTAGTTTATTTTATTTTGTTTATTTTATTCTAAAAAACTTAAAGAAAAGTTACAGTCAAGCGGGATATAGCGGCTACAAACAAATTAAATTATTTAATTAAATTTCAAAAAAAAAAAAAAATGTTCATTAATTTGTTTATTATTATTATTTATTATGCAATATGAAACACAATCAATAATAGTTATAAATAATATTAATTATTTATAAATAAAGTTTACTATTTTTGTTTTATTTAGAACGCATCAAAACGCATCATTGTTTTGTCTGTTATGACTTTGCAAGTTCAGTAAGATTCAAATTGAATGTTTCTATTTTCTTTTGCTCTCAATATTTTGCAATTAGAAAGCTAGAAAATAACAGAGATCATAAGCCATTGTAAAGTTATGAATGTGCGAGTGGGACGCCCATACATACATGTCTGCTAGAAAATAACAGAGATCATAAGCCCTTGAAAAGTTATGAATGTGCGAGTGGGACTCCCATACATACATACATGTCTGCATATTTATTTATTTATTTAATTAGTTTATAGTCGGACTAAGGTCAGTCGACTGTTTAAAAGTACAAAAAAAACAATTAATAGTTATAATTAAATAATTTTAAATTAAAAGTAAAATCTTAACTGTGAGAAAAGAAAGAAAAAGAAATTAATTGAATTGAATTTGAATTTGAATTTTGACTCTTTGATAAAAAAAATGAAAGAGCCGATTTAACATTTGTTGCAGAGGATTGGGGAAAACCCAGAAAATCCCAATCAGATCAGGAGAGTTAGTGTTAGTAGGCAAAGCCTAATCAAAATAGCGATTAGAATGTTCCAAACATGCAGTTAGTTAAAAAATACTACTGTTACTAGAAAGAGGATAAGTATGTTTTTAACTAGTTACTAGAAAGGTGGGCGAGGATTAGGGATTTTAAGCAAGATACAGAATTATTGTTGTTGTTAGCTACATTGTAATATAGTTTTTTATAGTCCGAACATAATACCCTGAAAGGTTCATGCAGGACATAATTCGAGCTACAATAGGAAAGTTTTAGAGGAAGATAATTACGGGTGATTCTACCAGGGACAGAGAAGTGTAGTCGACTAAGCAAGTCGTGACAATCTACCATATGTCCCTATCTTCTTTTCCTTTTGTGTTTCCTAGCCAAGGATTCATTTTTGCCGCTGCCCAAACCCCTTTATAAGGGACTCTAGATTGCTGAAACCCATCGGTATCTTCTATGACATATCTATCATTTCTCAAGACTTTGGCTACCTTATATGGCCCTTTGTACTTTGGTACCAGCTTTTTACAAATCCCTACCTGCGTGTCAAAGTTCTTTATCATCACAAGATCTTCATCATTATATTTCTGAGCTTCTTTTTTTTTCGTATCTGCTATCCTTTTATTATACTCCTGCGCTTTTATTTGCAATCAGCAGCATCTTTCCTAATCCTCTCCATATCTCTAGCATCCTCATTTTTCAGTAACTTGTCTAACTCTTCTTTAAATAAATCAGATTCCTTAGCCCTCTGTTTCACTCCGAATAACATTATACTCGGTCTTTGCTGAATTGGTCTTTGTACTGTATTATTTAAGCTATGTTCGACTTTTTCTAACACTACGTTCCAATGCCATCCTTTATCCGAATCTACTAACTTTGCCATCATAGGTCTTAGAATTCGATTAACCCTTTCTACTTGGCCGTTGGCAGGGGGTGACCCTGTCGCAATGTTCACGTGCTTTATTTCATTTTCTTTTACAAATTCTTCAAATTCGTTCGAAGTAAATCAACTCCCTCTATCCGAAACAATACATCTTGCTTGTTGTTTTTGTTGGATACAGACGAACAAATTTCGTACATGTATCTATAACTACGAGAATATGTTTGTTTGCTCTACCGTTGTCAACTGGCCCGTAGTACTCAATATAGATCACTTCAAACTGTTCAGTCTCCTTTGGAATGCGGTGTATAAATCCTTCTTCTTTTCCACTTTTGTCTGAATAAGCTATGCACTTCAAACAATTTCGTACATGACGTTTCGCTTTTTCTTGCAAGCTGAAGAGCCAATAACTCTTCAAAATGACCCCCAATATGACCTAATTCATCGTGATATTTATACAATACATGTTCCTCCATAGCCTCTGGTACTACAAATAAGAGCCTTCCATCACTTTTTTTTATAGATCACTCCGTTCCTCATTTCATACCGTTTGTTCTCCGATTTTTGTAAAACTTCCCGCAATTCTTCTAGTTTTGGATCTTTGTTTTGACAAATTATTAAACTTTCGTCGAACGTATTTGTATCTATTGTTAATATTTTTAAGCATCTGCTAAGTGCATCTACGTGTTTCATTCTTTTGCCTGGTCTATGTTCCAGCAAAATCATAACTTTGTAGGTAAGCATCGCAATGTAATTCGGTCTCATCATTATGATTATACAACGCCAATATTGGGCCCTCTAACAAATTCTGTTTTAATGCTTCAATGGATTCTAATTCTGCCGATCCAAAAGTAAATTTCTTGTCCTTTCATACTAAGTCGTAAAGTGGTTTTGCTTTGATTGAAAAGGCTTTTACGAAACAACGGAAATAGGAGCATAAGCCTAAAAAGCTTTGGATATCTCGCACTTTTTTCGGAATCGCAAACTCTTTTACAGCTTGTATACCTTTATCGTCTGGTCTAATGCTTTCCCTCGTAACTATATACCCTAGATATTTAATCTGTGACTGCAGAAATTCGCACTTGTCTAATCT
Organism: Zaprionus davidi; assembly: GCA_018903715.1. Taxonomy (NCBI): domain Eukaryota; kingdom Metazoa; phylum Arthropoda; class Insecta; order Diptera; family Drosophilidae; genus Zaprionus; species Zaprionus davidi. Next base: position 33,358 of record JAEIGL010000085.1, on the reverse strand, counting down.
TAAGTCTAATTTATTCACTACGAATCTCCGAAAAACTTCTGCTAACGTCTTCATGTGTGTCTCACTGTCTTCTGTTGCAATTAATATTTCATCCATATAAATTAACACGCTACCTGATTTAGTCATATCTGAAAAAATCTTGCTAACGAACCTTTGAAACACTGCAGGAGCATTCCGCAGACCGAATGGCATTCTGAGCCATTCATACCGTCCGACCGGTGTTGTAAAGGATGTATACTTTATTGAATCCTCGTGCATAAATACATGGAAATACCCATTTCTAAGGTCTAACTTAGAAAAGTATTATTTTCCCGACAGTTTGTTAATCAAGTCGTCTATCAATGGGATAGGATAATTATCCCTTAATGTAATCTTATCCAATGTGCGAAAATCATTACACATTCTAGTTTCTCCACTCTTTTTTACTAGTATTATCGGAGAAGCAAATTCAGAACTACAGTCTCTAATAAAACCTTTATCTAAATATTCCTCTATTAATCTCTGCACTTGTTCTTTCTCAACATATGATAATCTTCTTGGCGAATAATGAAACGGCTTAATGTCTTCGAAGCAATGTTTCATTTCACATTTTATCTTAGGTGTTTCTGGTCTGAACGCTTCCTGATAATAAGTCTAAAAGATGTCTGCTAACTTTTCCACTAATGCCTGACTGCAATTTTCTCCGACTTAAAGAATCATTAGCTTCTGGATATTCGGTTGGTAGCTCACTAAAATTATCTTTAATATTTTCTATTCGTCGACATTCCTTTTTCATTTCCTCTTCACTCACTTTATATGTTAAATTAAGTTAGTTGTTGTCATAGAAAAACCTTGAAGTCTAGTGTAAATTAGTTTAGGGCGGAGCGGGAGCGCAATAAAGTCCTCTCTTCGTTGTTTGAATTCGCCCCGTTTCGCCGCCGTAGTTAAGCTAGGCTAAGCAATGAAGCAGTTGAAATTATACATTGAAATTGAACGCACGTCTTTCGTTTTTTCGACAAATTACAGCCACCGCAGTTTTCGGTAATAGTTATTTAATTAGATAAACTAATCTAATTTTTCATGGCGCCCCCGGGTGGACTGTAATAAAAGGCATTGTGAAATTTAAAAAGTGACAGTGACACATAGACAAGTGCAAATAAAAACAACAATTGTGCAGTGAAAAGTGCAATTACAAAGTGCTAATTAAATTGCCTTTCGGTTCGTGGGTGGATCACTGACAAATTATTCGCGTCGGTCGTTTAATCCCAAAATTGGTGCTGCAATTCATCGAGGGATACCCTGCAATTGCTGCAAGCCTACAGGAAAGTAGCAGCCGGTCAACCCGTTCCAGAGCCACAGGTAATTGTGCGAAAAATTGAAAGCGTATTTAAATTGGTTTTTTTTGGCATTCGCTTTCAATTCTTGGCACATACGTACACTATAATAGTTGAGCTTATTTGCATGCATATATATATGTACATATACGTATATACATACATACAGACAGGTATCGTAGTTTAATAATTATACACATGTACATAAATATATAATTTGAACTGCTCTTGGATGCTAGTGTTTGTTGTTGTTTATGCTCCACTGTCGCCCCCTCTCACAAACTTTCGTCCATAACTCGATTGCAATAATAATTACTGAGTTCAAGCAATTGTATGTACGTATATGCATACATACACACCTACGTATATACCAGCTGCAGCGGCGAATTTTTTGTTTCTTGCTTTCCTTCGTTCGTCCGCCAGCTGCGCTTCTAGCTGCATACATACATACGCACATCTACACAGCAAGCTACAGCGGTGATTTTTTCGTTTTCGCTTTCGCACGTCACCCGCTCACTAGCATTGTTGTTGTCAATTTCGTTTGCGCGCTTGAACTCAAACCGGCAAGTGATACGCATACTCTACCTTTGGTCGGGTATAACTCTTTTTCGGTATCACTTGCATCGAATTATTTTTTTGATAACTAGTGCTTCTACAATTATTCAAGTATAATTGTTTTCGTCGTTTATTGTATTATACAATAAAAAACATATACTATCTCGATTTCGTCCATTATAATGGAACAAGAAAAGCCAAAAGTGAGTCGTCCGACAATTGACGACCTTAAAAAAAGGCTACGAGTATATGTCAAGAGCATTCGCCGGGTAGAACAGCGTCTAGAAACTGGTACTATACCACTAGACGTCTCCGAGCTTGAGTGCAGGCTTCAACTTTTGTCCGAAGCTATTGTCAAGGCAACCGGACTTCAGGAACATATTGAAAGTCTTGATGAAAACGATGAGTTTGGAGCCGAGTTGGAGGAATTGTCAATCACGACCAAAGCGAGAATTATGTCGCTTCTTTCAGCCGTGAAGTCATCGAGCGAACCACAAGAAAAGGTTTCGGCTCCGATGGCACCAACTCGAGCTCGACTCCCTAATTTGGCATTACCTAAATTTAGTGGCAATTATTCTGAGTTTAAGAATTTTATAGGATTATTCGAGACTCTTGTTCATAATGATAAGAGCATTCCTGCCATCGAAAAGTTCAACCATCTGATCTCCTGTCTCTCTGGTGATGCCTTGGGAACGATTAAGGCATTCCAAGTCACCGAGAGCAACTATGAAAAGGCTATGGAAAGCCTAAGGAGAGTATACGATAACGAATGCCTTATCTTTATGAACAATATCTCATCATTGTTCAGTCTTCCTAAAATGAATCAGCAATCTGCATCCTCTCTTAGAAGCCTAATCGATACGGTGTCATCGATATATGGTTCATTGTTATCGATAGGCGATGACACTAAAATAGCGAATGCAATGTTGATTCATTTGGTATTGAATAGAGTAGATCATGTGACCAAACAAAAATGGGAAGAGCAGCTAGATTATGACAAATTACCTTTGTGGTCCGATTTTGAAAGGGTATTGAACCGTCGATACCAGCATCTAACTGCTGAAGAATCGACAAAGCCAAAATCGGAAAAAGTAGTTCCAAACAGGCAGCATAATCAAAGTTCCTTTGCCTGCTCTTCAACTAGCACTAATCAGATCTGCAGTTACTGCAATTCAAATGACCATTTAATCGAAACTTGTAGTCCGTTCGCTCGTCTCTCCGTCATGCAGAGATTTGAGTTTGTAAAGTCCGCATCGTTATGCATAAACTGTTTAAAAAAGGGTCACACTGTTGTAAAATGCAAATCTAAAAAATGTCGAGTTTGTGGTCGCTCGCATCATCAATTATTGCATAGATACACAGTGACTGAAAATAGCTTAGCGTTACCACCACCTTTAGAGAATATTTCTCCTCCTCCAAGTCAAGATCACCCTTCCACCACACATTCTATGCATGCGTCAGCGTTGGAAAGGGTAATTCTTGCAACGTCGATCGTAAGCGTCCGAACAAAAAGTGGAAATTACATTTTGGCCCGAGCACTTCTTGACTCTGGGTCACAAACTAACTTCGTAACTGAAGATTTGGCTCAACGCTTACAGATCCGCAAAGAAGAGTCATGTATAAACTTGCTTGGTATTGGCGCAGCCAATTCTCAAGTCAAGAATAAAATACATACGGTGGTGAAGTCGCGAATAACTGGTAGTGAGTTCTCGTTTGATTTTTGGGTATTAAAATCAATTTCTGGGTATCACCCAGACCAGTCAGTCAACGTCAGCGACTGGAAAATCCCAAAGAACCTACCATTAGCTGACCCATACTTTTACAAACCTCAACGGATTGATATGTTGATTGGTGCAGAGTCCTTTTTCGAGTTGTTGTCCGTCGGTCAAATAAAGCAAGGTCCGGAGTATCCGATTCTGCAAAAAACCCTTCTTGGCTGGGTTGTAGCTGGAAAATATGCTCCAACGAGTCCAGCTCCCCTAGGTACCTCGTTAACATTAAGTTGCCAAGAAAAATTGCTTGTTTCGATAGATAACACTCTGCAGAAGTTTTGGTCACTTGAGGAATTGCCATCTACTAGGAATATCTGGTCGCCAGAGCAACAGCTCTGTGAAGACCACTATAGGAAGACTACTCAGATTTTGCCCTCGGGTCGCTTTGAAGTTAGACTGCCGTTTAAATCAGACCCAAATGTTTTAGGCAACTCGTTCGAGGTTGCAAAACGGCGTTTCTTGTCGCTCGAAAAAAGACTAACTCGTGACCAAGGCTTGAAGAAAATGTATCTCGAATTTATGGAAGAGTATCTCGCCTTAGGTCATATGTCACCATCGGACATAGATGTTACGTCTACTCCGAACTATGTTATTCCCCATCAGTGCGTTCTGAGACCTGAGAGTACTTCAACAAAACTCCGTGTGGTGTTTGACGCATCCTGTAAGACGTCCACACACGTGTCTCTTAACGAAATTCTGATGGTGGGGCCTACAATTCAAGAAGACTTGTACTCAACTCTTCTTCGCTTCAGATTGCATCGTTTCGCTTTGACAGCTGATGTCAAGAAGATGTACCGCCAAGTAATGGTGAATGAAGCTGATAGGCCATTCCAATTAATAGTGTGGAGACGAGATCCATCTGAATCCTTGAGACTATATAAGCTCAACACCGTGACTTATGGTACTGGTCCAGCCCCTTTTCTGGCCATCAGGTGTTTAAAGAGGTTGAGTGAAGCTGTAAGAGTATCTCTCCCTAGAGCTTCTGAAGTTATTCGGTCCGACTTTTATGTCGATGATATGTTAACTGGTGCTGCATGCATAGATGAACTTAAGACAATTAAGTCTGAAGTGACTCAGGTTCTTCAAACAGCAGGTTTTGAATTGAGCAAGTGGTTTTCAAACTCACCTGAGGTCACTGCATCTGAGAGCACAGTTAAACCGATAACTATCTCGGATTCAGATTTAACTAAGGCTCTAGGTATCTCATGGACTCCTAGCGAAGATGCCTTAAAGTTCAAAATTGACACCTCAGTCATGGTTCTCCGAGCGACAAAAAGGAACATATTATCGGTGACATCGAAGCTGTTTGACCCCCTCGGCTTATTAAGTCCAATTGTCATTCGAGGCAAGATCCTATTGCAGGAGTTATGGCTTAATAAGTTGGACTGGGATGAGTCTATTCCACAGCAGTTGGAAACAGCATGGAATAAATTGAAGGAAACATTGTCGAGAGTGGAAGAAATCTCCATACCTCGATATGTGTTCACTAATCCGATGTCACCAATACAATTACATGGTTTCGCCGACGCATCTATGAGAGCCTACGGTGCTTGCGTCTATATTCGTAGCAAAACTGTTGAAGGTTACAAAGTTTCGTTGTTGACTTCAAAGTCAAAAGTAGCGCCGCTCAAGACGAAAACACTTCCTAGACTTGAGTTATGTGCCGCTCACCTTCTAGCAGATCTTTGCCACAGAATCAAGCCATTATTGAAAATAAACATCGAACGAATCGTCTACTGGTCGGATTCAGAAGTTACACTTCACTGGATCCGATCTCATCCTTCGTCGTTGGCGACGTTCGTTTCGAACAGAGTGGCTGAGATTCAAGAGTGGTCCAAAGAAGCTACATGGCGACATGTACCGACAAAACAAAACCCAGCAGATGTAGTGTCAAGAGGTTGTGACATTGATGACTTGAAGGAGTCAATCTGGTTTGGTGGACCTTCGTTTTTAAAGAACGAAGAGGAAGATTGGCCCGTTAATCCGCACCTAGAGCTGTCAAGGGAGATGATGGAGCTGGAAAGGAGAAAAACAGCGGTTGGACTGGCTGCTGCCGTAGTTAAATCGGATCTAGTGGACGTCATCGAGGGATTCTCGTCTCACCTCAAACTGCTAAGGGTATTTGTTTATATGTTCCGCTTCATAGCTAAATGTAAAAATAGGAATGCTCAATTTGAAAAGATTCCGTCACCAACGGAATATAAAGAAGCCTTTTGGAAAATTATCGAAGTTGTTCAATGTCACGAATTTTCTGATGACATTAAAAGAATTCGCAAGGGATCCAAGCTTGGCCCTTGTCTTCAACGATTAAATCCATTTATTCACGAAGACAAAGGAACTTGGTGTATGTTTTCGTTCTTGAGAGTTGGGGGGCGACTAGCAAATGCTCCTATATCGTATGATGCCAAGTTTCCATTGTTGTTGACTAAACGTTCTAATTTCGTACAGAACTATGTCCGACATTTGCATCAAACCAATTTTCATGTTGGCCCACGAGCACTTGTGAGTATCCTTCGGGAGCGCATTTGGATTGTTAACGCTCAGGAAATCTGCAGTCAGAGAGTTCGTTCATGCATTAGATGTTTCAAATGCAAACCGCGACTTCTGACTCAAATAATGGGGAATTTACCCGCATACCGACTCCGTGTTCTCCGCCCTTTTGACATTTGTGGCGTTGACTTTTGTGGTCCAGTGTACACGACACTTAAAATCCGTGGTAGGCCCCCTTATAAGTCCTACATAGCGCTGTTTGTGTGTTTTGCGTCCAAGACAGTTCATTTAGAAGTTGTTTCCGATCTTTCCACTGACTCCTTTTTATTATGCTTTCAAAGGTTTATTGGTCGCCGAGGATGTCCGCAGATCGTGCACTGCGACAACGCGACGAACTTCGTCGGAGCGAGTCGCCACTTCGACGATCTGCGAAGGAAGATCGAGGAGCAAGCGGACGCAATTCGCGAATTCGCATCAAAAAGCGGATGCGACTTTGCGTTCACACCGCCTCGAGCACCACACATGGGAGGACTATGGGAGGCAGGTGTCAAAACTGCAAAGCACCTACTCCTTCGAGCGGTGGGCAGCGCGCAGTTGACAGCGGAGGAGCTGCAGACAGTTCTCGTCGGCGTCGAGGCAGTGTTGAACTCGCGGCCTCTAGGACCAATCAGCCAGGACCCCAGCGACGGAGAGGCCCTAACACCAGGGCACCTGCTGACAGGCGGGTCGCTACTCGCCCCACCAGCACTCCGGACCCCGGACCAGACGGGTCTCAGTTGCTTGCGGCGATGGCGACTTGTCTCGTCAGTCAGGCAACAGTTCTGGCAGCGATGGTCCCGCGAGTATGTCCTGGGCCTTCAAATCCGGGGCAAGTGGCAGCAGCAGCAGCCCAACATCACCGAGGGAACACTCGTCGTCGTCGCAGAGGACAATCTTCCTCCGCAACAGTGGCTCCTCGGAAGGATCGTGGCAACTCACGCAGGGCAGGACGGCATGGTCAGGGTCGTAGACCTTAGGACCAGCGAAGGGCGAATATTTAGACGGGCCATTCACAAACTGGCTCCGCTACCAATTACTTGAAGCCTTACAGGCCTTCAACGGGGCCGGTGTTAAATTAAGTTAGTTGTTGTCATAGAAAAACCTTGAAGTCTAGTGTAAATTAGTTTAGGGCGGAGCGGGAGCGCAATAAAGTCCTCTCTTCGTTGTTTGAATTCGCCCCGTTTCGCCGCCGTAGTTAAGCTAGGCTAAGCAATGAAGCAGTTGAAATTATACATTGAAATTGAACGCACGTCTTTCGTTTTTTCGACAAATTACAGCCACCGCAGTTTTCGGTAATAGTTATTTAATTAGATAAACTAATCTAATTTTTCATAATTTTTTTTTTTTTTTTTTTTTTTTAAGAAAGTTGTTTTTTTTTTAAATAGGTTTTAAAATATATTTTAAAAATTAAATTTTTGATTTGTGGGGGCGGTGGGCGTGGCACCTAACATTTGAAATAAACTTCATCTGCTTATAGTACACAGGAGTCTTCCTGCCAAGTTTGGTAACTCTAGCTTTTATAATAGCTGAGATCTGTGCGTTCACACAGACAGACGGACAGCCGGACAGACGGAAAGACAGACAGACATGGCTCAATCGACTCGGCTTGTGATCCTGAGCAAGAATATATATACTTTATGGGGTCTCCCACGCCTCCTTATGCCTGCTACATACATTTGCACAAAGTTAGTATACCCGAAGGGTATAAACAGGTATTTTCTTCATTATTGTTACATTTCAAAAAGTTTTCGAAATTAAATGCAGCTTTTTCATATGATTTTTCTCTTCTCTGCGTTTTTAAACAAGATATTCTTATCAAACTTATTGGGCTCCCCGAATCGATGAGACATTCTGTGGAGACACAAACATTACTTATTGCTCTAAAGTAAATATTAAAATGTCTTACTGAATCTCTTTTATAATTTTTGTTATCGGGACACATCGCCACCTTATGCTCCGTACCAATTTCGCGTTTGGGCTTACTGCATTCCGAGGCGAAATGGCCTACACAGTGGCAATTGAAGCAACGTAGGCCTGTCGACTTTGGCGCCAGTGGCTGGCGCACCATATGTTCCGTTAGTGTGATTTTGTTAAACGCCTTCAACACCTGGGACGCCTCCTTAAAACACTGCATGCACGCCTGCTGACGCAGGCTCTCATTTGGAATGCCCTCGATGACGTTGTCCAAGAGTTCTTCTGCATCCAACTGAATTGGGGCCGCCAAAAGAAGTTTTTCGTTGTAGTAAGTTGCGAAATTCTCTGATTGCTTCCATTTGCGGTCCTCAATGAGTCGCCGCAACACAATTTTATTTTATTTTGCTCCGAACGCCTCAGTCATCTGATTTAGTAGCACCTCCACATCATCGTTTATTCGACTGCTGCTGGCATACAGCCATAACTACGCGTTTCCTTTTAATTTTGACATCAGAAACATACGAATCAAATTGTCATTCAGATCGAATGTTTCTGCAACGACTTTTAGTTGATTCACCCACATGTTTGCTGCTGTCTGTCCATCAAACTCCGGTTACATGTCTTTTACAACGCTATGCAACATTTTCGATGCGTTGCCTGTTGAGTTTGAGTTCGAAATTAAAATCATTGGGCTCGATGTAGTTATTGCCTTTTTTTCTGCTCGCTTTAACAGGCTGTTTTCACTCAAAAATTGCCGCATCTGTTGTGTCAACTCGTCAATCTCCGTTGTTTCATTCACAGTCTCGCCCATTATTTCTTCTGATCGCTTTAACTGGCTGTTTTCACTCAAAATTCGCCGCATCTGTTGTCTCAGCTCGTTGATCTCCGTTATTTCGTTCACTGTCTCGCCCGTTATTTCTCCAGCGCCGCCTGCCGTTTCGCTGAATGCCTATTCAGAGTCGCTTGCTGTTCCGTTACTTGGCTCTTCTGGTTTGCTCTCTGCATCGTCTGTCCTCTCAACTATTTCGCTTTCACTTACAACGAGAATTGGCGGCTGTGCAACGTGAACTTCCACTGGGACTTCATTCAGTCTGGCTGCCTTGTATATTTTGGAGGAGATCTCCGGGACTGATACCGGGTGGGCGCCGGGGAAGATGACGGTGCTGATGTCATCTTCGTCTATGAGGTCTTCAGGTTTGATCGGTGGGAGGTCCAGGTTCTCATCCTCCAGGAAGCGTATAGGCATTTCATTGAGCCATAGCTCCACATCTCGTCGATTGACTTGTCGGCGGTTTCGGTTTACCATTTCTTCTTGTTTATGGCTGTGAGGAATAAATATCCCTATCCAACTACGCCCTATGGAGCAGTGTTACGATGGAAGCGTGATCTTACGTGCTATTTTTTTCGCTGATGTAGTAAACGCACAGTACTCAGTTTTACGTATTTTTCTATACTAGCAAAAATTTGGCTACCGATTACCTTAATATTGTGACAACGAACCATACTAGAAGATGAGTATACACTGCCCACCCATCTTAATTCACAAGAATTGAATAACATTGAATAGAAGGACAACAGGTTGCAATGTTTTGTTTAGAGGACAATGCATACATTAACTTGTTGAACTAGGGTCTCCCGGACTGTCAAATATCACGGCTAACCTCACAAAAGGAACAATGCACACATTAACTTGTTGAACTAGGGTCTTCCGGACTGTCTAATATCACGGCTAACCTCACAAAAGGAATATTGCACACATTAACTTGTTGAACTAGAGTCGCCCAGACTGTCAAATATCAATAAGATATCTCGAGTCACACGCTTCTGTGGACTGGCGCATGCGTACACACATTGACCCTCTAACACACATACGCATTTAGCAGATTAGTTGTTTAGCTGATTAGCTGTTTAGCTATTTAGATATAGCTGTTTAGGTATAGCTTTTTAGGTGATTAGCTGTTTAGCTGATTAGCTGCTTAGGTGTTTAAATATAGCTGTTTAGCTGTTTAGGTATAGCTGTTTAACTGTTTAGATATAGCTGTTTAGCTGATTAACTGTTTAGCTGAATACCTGCTTAGCTGTTTAGATATACCTGATTAGCTGTTGGGCTGATTAGCTGTTTAGCTGATTAGCTGTTTAACTGTTGTTGCTGTTTAGCTATTTAGCTGTTTAGCTGATGAGCTATATAATTCGTTTATCAGATGTTTTCACTGCGATGCAGTGAATTTCTCCGGGCTGATATTTGCCTGCAGGCCACAGAATGCCAGAGGAATCGCACCATTGTTCTGAGGTGACTTTATACCCAAATTAAAATACGGTTTTAATTATTCGTTTTTAATGGGAATCTAGAGGTGTGTTCGATTATTCATTTAGGAAATGTCACCTTGTTATCTCCTTTAAGGGAAACAGAGTTCATATCTTTATAATAAATTTATATTTATTTCATCTATTCCTACTTAGAATTTAATTTGTTAAAAGAATAGAAAGTAAATATATAATATAAAATATAAGTGTCTTGAAATTGTACAATTAGCCAGTAAATTATCCCCATCTCTTATTCCATTTCAACCCTCGCTCTGTTCGATTAAATAAAAACGGAACGTGCCCATTTCATTAGTGTAGCACGCGATCAGCGCGATTGAGAGTAGAAACATCATTTCGACACGTGGATCACCCATGCAGGGAAAATTCTCTTCCGTCACCTTCTTGTAGGCATCTGCAAAGAAGAAACAACCTTAAGACACATATCGCTCACTCAGTCTCCCTCTCCAATAAGAAAGACAATGCTGTCTGAAACACTCAGCACTCACTCGGCATCCCACAAGATTTGCCAACAATGCAGTGCGAGTTTACGATGGCGTCGTTTGACTTTGTAGAAGTAATCATCTAGAGTTATTATATGTTATTCTTTATAAAAAATATATGTAGAGACATACATCACCGTAGCAAACGCACTCTACTCAGTTTCACGTATTTTTTTATACTAGCAAAAATTTGGTCACTGATTGCCTTAATATTGTGACAAAGAACCATGCTAGAAGATGAGTATACTATGCTCACCCATCTTAGTTCACAAGAATTGTATAACATTGAATAGAAGGAGAACAGGTTGCAATGTTTTGTTTACAGGACAATGCATACATTAACTAGTTGAAATAGGGTCTCCCGGACTATCAAATATCACGGCTAACCTCACAAAAGGAACAATGCACACATTATCTTGTTGAACAAGGGTCTCCCGAAGTATCAAATATCACGGTTAACAACGCACAAAAGGAACAATGCACACATTAACTTGTGGAACAAGGGTCTCCCGGACTGTCAAATATAAATAAGATAGCTTGAGTCACACGCACCTGTGCACTGGCGCATGCGTACACACATTCACCCTCTAACACATGCGCATACACATACGGTCATAATGACATCAGGTGATTCGCCTTTAAGTGATGTCTTCAATAGACTTATTATACTTATAATGTCTTTTCATTTTCAACTTGGCATGATAAAGGACCGATTATCTTCGTCTTGATTACCTCGACTGCCAGCATCTCCTGATCTCCTTTTGTGAGATTTGTTAAACGGAGTGCTGTGAGGAATCTATTTAGATTTAATTTCTTGCCTCAGGTATTATGGACGAAATTTTTCGCACATGTTCCCTAGAACCTAGAGAATCAGTATCTTCCGAAAGGTTATCGGCAATCAATATTGATTCATCAAATGTAGCCGGGATACTCATCGACGACGTACAATAGATATATAATCTATGCCTCTCCGATATGTACAGTAGGTTTTTTGCAGACGTTTGACAGAAACGTGCAAGTTCTGTAATGAATCTAATTTGGAGTTACATTCGGTTAGTGGTTTTGTTACTTTATTATAATTATCTACTAAAATATTGGCATGCTTTATTATGATTTTATTCGATATCGGTGCTACTTTATTTAAGCAGTTGAAAGATTTATCGAATTCACTCCGTAATTTTGGAATTTCGGAAATAAGATTTTTCCATTCCATTTGCCTTATTTGTTACTACGTACATAACAGTATCTATTTAGGTTATTATTTTAATTGTCTTAATATTAAGAGACTAACCAATTTGCTTGACTATCGATTTCAATTTCTTGTTTATGACCCAATATATAAAAAAATTTTTCCTTTCTTTGATGGGGACTCTCTTCAGAATCCTCATCACAGCTGTCATTGGCAGATGTTGTTGAATGTTCTCTTTGGTCATTCAAGAAGTTTTCAAATTCGTACCAATCGCTGTCGTCTAACAAATCTAAACATTCTCCTATTATGTTAAAAATAGGATACATTTCAAAATATATTCTGAATTTATTTATTTGGCTTTTTTTATTTTTTTTTTTACTAAAAAAAATATTATCTTAAATTAAATTTTAAATTTTGTTAAATTTTGTCCAGGTCATTTGCCCGACTCATATTTTTCTTTTTTTAAACAATTGTTGTGTAATTTATATAATTTATATATACAATTTGCGTACATTATAACAACGATTATTATTAACAGTATATGTATTAATTCAAAGTCTTTATTATTTGTTTCTACTTTCTTAATGACATTGGCTGTGGACTCCACTGACTTAACGTGTACTATTGCCATTTTGGATATATATATTTTTAATTTATATTTATAACTATTTGTCTTATTTTCCTTAAATTTTTTTATTGCATTACTTAGCATTTAATTTTTAACAAGTTTTCCTGCCTATTGTTTTGTGTATTTTTATACCCTTCGACCATTGAAAATGGTCAAAAAAGGGTATACTAACTTTGTGCAAATGTATGTAACAGGCAGAAGGAGGCGTGGCAGACCCCATAAAGTATATATATTCTTGCTCAGGATCACAAGCCGAGTCGATTGAGCCATGTCTGTCTGTCTGTCCGTCTGTCTGTGTGAACGCACAGATCTCAGCTATTATAAAAGCTAGAGCTACCAAATTTGGCAGGAAGACTCCTGTGTACTATAAACAGATCAAGTTTATTTCAAATGTTAGGTGCCACGCTCACCGTCCCCACAAATTAATAATTTAATATTTAAACTTAATTTGTAAGCGCTGTAGAAAAGATACAATTTCTGACTTTAACATAAACTAAGCTGAATGAAATATCTACGTAGTGTCCAAATTACAAATTGCTTCTGTCAGCTAACAAGGGAGGCGGGCGAGCGAGATTAATTTCAAAGCATGTGCATATGCATATGTGTATGAATTTAACAAATTAAACTACACGGGAACATAGTTCGAAGAGTATCCCACTGTCGCGTTTTGCGCGACTGTTGCTCTCGTTTTGTCTCGTCGAATTTTCATTTCTTTCTTCAACTCTTTCTATTAAGACGCCTTGCGGCGGTGAGAAATTGAAAATTGATTACAGGTTTCCTACCTAATTTTTCGTTTGGCTTTGCAGGCCGAACTTCTCATCGGGCAGAAAAGGTTCCGCTCTATGTTACAATATGTTTTTATAATTAGTAAAAAAAATATGCATGGTAGTGCAATCAAAAAAAATTTGCAACGCAGTGCTATTAAAAGAAAATTGCGCTCTTGGAAGCGCTGTCGGTTCTCTCTTCTGCTGCGCGCAGCTTGTAAAGCTGGCGGTGCCAGTGTTGGCTGCACAGGCTGTCAGTTGCTGTTGTTGCTCTTGATGATCATAGCGCACCACAGTTGATCCACCGTTGCTGTAGTGTGCGGATAGCGCACCACAGTGTTAATAGTATTCCCGCGTTGACGTAGTGAGCGGGATGCACACCACATTATCCTGTGTCAGCTGGGCGTTCCGGTGCTGGCACGGTGACATCGCGTTAACCTCTTCTCACAATCCAGTCGTTAACGCAGTGCACGGATAGTTCACCGCGTTTACCTCTTCTGACACTCCAGTCGTTGATTAGTCGATTGGCCTTTCAAAGTTTGCATATTAAAGTTAACCGCAGAATACTCTCTCTTCATCTTCTTGTTGTTCGGGGAATTTTGCATTTTTGGTAGTGCATTTGTGTCGTTGTTGTTGTAGGATTGTGGTGTTTTTTAATATTGTTGTTGTTTCCATTTGTTTACTTTTCTTTAGAGTTTTGCATTTCTTTCGTTTCGTTTTTGTTTTTTAGCTTCTCAATTTCGTCGCTGTTTTATGATACACAAACATTTACTCATTTTTTTTTTTTTGTTTAAATCGTTTTTTTTTTTTGTTTTTGTTCAATAAAAGTTCAAATTTCCAGTTTAAATGGTTTGTTGATTTAAAGTTCTTTTCTTTTTCGTTTTCTTTTTTTTTCACATCACGTATTATTTTAAAATTGAGGCTCGTGCTTCAAGGTCGCTATGTAATGTTGATGGTCGCCCAATTGATTAACACCGTTTAATTGTTCTTTTTATTAAGACTTATGTCCAAGTCGATCTTTATTTAACTTGTGTTTTAATTATAGTGGAGCAGGGAAGGTCCCGCTCCAGTAGATGTCAAGAATCGAGTGTATCTTAAGTCTACTTACAAAAGCTTTCTTAGCCTAAATCGAGGAGCAGCGCTGCCAGCATAGCTTGCAGCGCCTCCGCGCTTTTATGCATATCTTATGTATACATATATGTATTGTCGCCAAGCGACGACGTTGGGAGAGGAAGAGTGCTATGTACATACATAGTAAGCAGTCAGCGCATAGCCAGCGTGGGAATTCTGACTATGCAATTATGCATGTTACCCTTCAGGTTGATGCTCGTATTACACATACACCTGGGCAGACTGTTTATATATATATTGCAACAAAATGCTACAATGTGATTGTTGTTATGTTTTAATATATGTATGTAAGGTTATTATTAAAATGAGTTTATTATAATGGTTCAAATCAATTCAGTTAGGTTAATTAATACAAAAACAAGGGCCCACACCCCTAATACCTCAATGAATTCCTCGACGGAAATTAAGATGAGAAAAGTACAAACGAGAGCAACAATCGCGCAAAACGCGACAGTGGGATACCCTTCGACCTATGTTCCCGTGTAGTTTAATTTGTTAAATTTATACACATATGCATATGCACATGCTTTGAATTAATCCCGACAGATGGCGCTTGCGCTTCGCGCTCGCCCGCCTCCCTTGTTAGCTGACAGAAGCACTTGGTTTTATGCTCATACTTTCTTAAATAACTTCTGTCTTTATTGTTCGATCGGATTGTGATTTGGACACTACATAGATATTTCATTCAGCTTAGTATATCTTAAAGCCAGAAAGTTGTATCTTTTATACAGCGCTTACAAATTAAGTACAAAAATTATATTATTGATTTGTGGGGGCGGTGGGCGTGGCACCTAACATTTGAAATAAACTTGATCTGCTTATAGTACACAGGAGTCTTCCTGCCAAATTTGGTAACTCTAGCTTTTATAATAGCTGAGATCTGTGCGTTCACACAGACAGACGGACAGACGGACAGACAGACAGACATGGCTCAATCGACTCAGCTTGTGATCCTGAGCAAAAATATATATTTTATGGGGTCTCCCACGCCTCCTTATGCCTGTTACATACATTTGCACAAAGTTAGTATACCCTTTTTTGACCATTTTCAATGGTCGTTAATAATGGCGTTACAACTTCAATGTTCTTTACAACTTAATATTTGGCAACTGTTACAACTTAATAGCGGTTTAATTTCTGCACGTTCAACTGTCAACTTTTTATGCGAGGCGACCGACTACGACTCTCTTTTGCTTCTCCCTACTGGCAACACTCTTCGGTTCGCAGGCATGCCAACTGTCCTCTATTGGTGGGGTTGCCATCAAAGTATACCATCTTACATTCGGCCCTCCTGATCTTCCTCATCCGTCCCGTATGACAAAATATCCTCGTTCTCGGCTACATATTTCCACAACTTCATATTATCGCAGCTTGTTGCAGTAATATTTGGTCCCTCGGTGTTTATTGATGCCTTCTTCACATCATAGCGACCGTTTCTCTTAACCTTTATGACAGCATATGGACCAATATATTCGCTAGCCAGTTTTCGGCCAGCAACAAATTGAGTTCGCTTTATAGCGACCAAGTCGCCCAACTTGTAGATCTGCTCCGTACGACGCTTCTTGTCGTAGTGCATCTTGTAGTTCTTCTGTGCCTCTTCAGTATTATGTTCTGCTTCTATGCGCAGCTGCTGTTGCTCTTCGTTGAACTTCTCGACCAACTCCTACTGCAGCATGTCTAGCAAACGATCGTCCACCTTCGTTTACATCTTCGTCCCGAACATTATCTCGAACGGCGTTGACAGCGTTGTCGAATGTACATGCGAGTTAATTGCCTTCTGTAAACGTGGCACATACTTGTACCACTTAGCAGGTTCGTCTGAAGACAGCTTCGCAAGTATGCCAATTACGCAGCGATTGACCCTCTCGACTTGACCGTAGCTTCTTGCAACTCCGGTTGTTGTGCAAATCTGCTCCACCATGTTGACCTCCAGAAACTCTTTGTAAGCATTTGATGTAAACGCCGATCCTCTATCGCTTACTATACGTGCAGGAAATCCGAATACGCTTGCCCATTCTTTTAGCTTCTTCACAACTTCATCTTGTCCTGTCGACTTCACAGGATACAGCCACACGAATTCGGAGAATCCATCGACCACTGCAAAAATGTACTTGTACATCTTAGAAGTCATATCCATCGGTCCAAGATGGTCTACATGCAGCGTTTGCAGCGGAACATCACCTTTTCCTATACACTGTAAACTTCCTTCTTGTTTGCCCAATTTTTTACTGTGTATTATACAAACAATACAATTAGAAATATACTTAAAACTTTTCCCTCCAAATGCGAGATAAAGTATTGCTGCTGTATGTTATGCATTGTTTTACGTGCGGCGAAGTGACCAGAGTCATGAGCGTTTTTAATTACATCACGCTCCATAATCTTGGGGACAAGTTCTTGGGGAGAAGTTCGCAACCATCAACTTCTTTGACGAGTAGTCCACCATTGATCTTAAAAGTCTCATAAGGCCCATTCTGAAGCAACTGCAATACTGCTTTAACGTTATCGTCTTCTTGGTGCGCTTTTCGTAACCGAGCTGACAACTCAGTTGTGATTATTAAAACATCCTGTGGGTAACGACTAAGATGATCGACGTGCTTCAACCTTGCTCCTGCACGATTTTACATATCTGGTGTGAAGCTTTTCATGTAGAGTACCCATTCCTTAACATCGCGCGGTATTTCGTCTTTACTTGTCTTCTGCTTAAATGCTGCGCAATCTGTTACCAATTTGAATCGAGTTCCCAACAATAAATGGCGGAATTTCTTAAGAGCAAGGTATGCAGCCTTGATCTCCAATATATAACTGTGTTTTTTGGCCTCGGCTTCAGTCGTCTTTTTTTCTTCAGAAATACACGGGATGCATATGTCCTTCAAAGCACTGCAGCAGCACAGCTCCTAGTCCGTCCTTGGAAGCGTAGGTATGTAGCTCTGTCTTTGCCTCCCTAGAGTATATGTGCAATACTGGCTCACTTGTTAACACATACGTCTGCAGACTCTGCGAAAATAACAATGTCGTCCATATAGAGCTGCATCACTTCTTCATTAATAAGTTTTTGAAAAACATGGTTTACAAATCTGATGAATGCAGCTGGCGAATTCTTAAATCCAAAAGGAGCCCTGTTAAATTCAATGTTTGATCCTTCTTCTTCACCACGACCCCTCGACTTGCTACGTTAGAAAATGATTCGCGTACAATTCCCGTCTGCAACCATTCATTGATCTGATTCTTTACAGCTTCTGCTTCGTTCGGTGACAGACGACTGGGTCCTTGTCGAAACGGCACTATGTTAGCATCTGGAACAATGGTCAGCATAATTGGACATTGCGTGTGATCTGCCTCTTGCAGCTGAAATGCATCTTCGATCATATCCTTCACTTCCTTCTATGTTCTGACGTGCCGCAATTGAAACAGTATTCTTTATTTTTCGGTTTTTCTGCGTCTGTTTTGTTTTGATTCCGGTGATTATTGTTCTCGTTCTTTTGATGATTATCGTTTATCGGATAATTATCGTTTCTGTGAACTAGCTCATATGTTTCGTATTCCTCTTTAAGCTGCTTATACGTTTTGCATCGATACAAGGCAAATTTGAATTCGCTTTTGATCTGCAATCCGTTAACAATGTGGCGAATTACTGCCGTCTCTTCTACTTCACCCATACTTGCAACTTTTCATGTTCAGCGTGTACTCGTGAAAAGACTCCGTTTTTTTCTTTTTGCGATCTTTCAGCTGTTGGCGAATATCAGCACTGTTCCAGCTGCATCGAAATTCATCAATTAATTTATGTTTCAACTCATTATAATTGTTTATATATTCCGATTCTAAAAAGAGTTCTGCGGTGCCACACATTCTACCTCTAGCTTGCACGTATTTCTGTTTTTTATTTAGCCCATAGGTTTCGGCATTGTGTTCAAAATTTCGAACCACTTGACAACTGGTATTGAAACACCATCAAAATCGTTGACCACTTTTTCAAAATTGTTTGCTGTAATTTTCAATTGGTTTTCACGCTGTTCATCCACCTCAACTTTGAGTGACAACAACTGCATAAGCTGCTGCAAATTGGCATTGAGGTCATAATTGTTCGCGGCCGTTAAGTCTCTTTTCGCGTTTTCTTGTTCCATTATCGTTTCTTCTTCGCTTTCGTCTATTTACTGATTCTCATTTCTTGTAATGCTCATTCTTTCTTCTAACGTGCACTTCTCGTTTTTGGCATTTCTCGCGTTCGCTTTTATGTATGTTTATGCGTGTTTAAATTTTCGACGTTCAGCAACGGTAAAACCACAATTTGACTGCGACTGTTCAGACAAAAAAAATCCTTTGTCTTTTCACAACTGTTCAACTCAATAATTAAGAGTACACTATCATACAAATGTTCAACTTTATCCACTTTTCAACGTATTGTATTAACCGATATGAATCAGAAACCGGCACGAGCCCCCAAATGTAAGGTTATTATTAAACTGAGTTTATTATAATGGTTCAAATCAATTCAGTTAGGTTAATTAATACAAAAATAATGGCGTTACAACTTCAATGTTCTTTACAACTTAATATTTGGCAACTGTTACAACTTAATAGCGGTTTAATTTCTGCACGTTCAACTGTCAACTTTTTATGCGAGGCGACCGACTACGACTCTCTTTTGCTTCTCCCTACTGGCAACACTCTTCGGTTCGCAGGCATGCCAACTGTCCTCTATTGGTGGGGTTGCCATCAAAGTATACCATCTTACATTCGGCCCTCCTGATCTTCCTCATCCGTCCCGTATGACAAAATATCCTCGTTCTCGGCTACATATTTCCACAACTTCATATTATCGCAGCTTGTTGCAGTAATATTTGGTCCCTCGGTGTTTATTGATGCCTTCTTCACATCATAGCGACCGTTTCTCTTAACCTTTATGACAGCATATGGACCAATATATTCGCTAGCCAGTTTTCGGCCAGCAACAAATTGAGTTCGCTTTATAGCGACCAAGTCGCCCAACTTGTAGATCTGCTCCGTACGACGCTTCTTGTCGTAGTGCATCTTGTAGTTCTTCTGTGCCTCTTCAGTATTATGTTCTGCTTCTATGCGCAGCTGCTGTTGCTCTTCGTTGAACTTCTCGACCAACTCCTACTGCAGCATGTCTAGCAAACGATCGTCCACCTTCGTTTACATCTTCGTCCCGAACATTATCTCGAACGGCGTTGACAGCGTTGTCGAATGTACATGCGAGTTAATTGCCTTCTGTAAACGTGGCACATACTTGTACCACTTAGCAGGTTCGTCTGAAGACAGCTTCGCAAGTATGCCAATTACGCAGCGATTGACCCTCTCGACTTGACCGTAGCTTCTTGCAACTCCGGTTGTTGTGCAAATCTGCTCCACCATGTTGACCTCCAGAAACTCTTTGTAAGCATTTGATGTAAACGCCGATCCTCTATCGCTTACTATACGTGCAGGAAATCCGAATACGCTTGCCCATTCTTTTAGCTTCTTCACAACTTCATCTTGTCCTGTCGACTTCACAGGATACAGCCACACGAATTCGGAGAATCCATCGACCACTGCAAAAATGTACTTGTACATCTTAGAAGTCATATCCATCGGTCCAAGATGGTCTACATGCAGCGTTTGCAGCGGAACATCACCTTTTCCTATACACTGTAAACTTCCTTCTTGTTTGCCCAATTTTTTACTGTGTATTATACAAACAATACAATTAGAAATATACTTAAAACTTTTCCCTCCAAATGCGAGATAAAGTATTGCTGCTGTATGTTATGCATTGTTTTACGTGCGGCGAAGTGACCAGAGTCATGAGCGTTTTTAATTACATCACGCTCCATAATCTTGGGGACAAGTTCTTGGGGAGAAGTTCGCAACCATCAACTTCTTTGACGAGTAGTCCACCATTGATCTTAAAAGTCTCATAAGGCCCATTCTGAAGCAACTGCAATACTGCTTTAACGTTATCGTCTTCTTGGTGCGCTTTTCGTAACCGAGCTGACAACTCAGTTGTGATTATTAAAACATCCTGTGGGTAACGACTAAGATGATCGACGTGCTTCAACCTTGCTCCTGCACGATTTTACATATCTGGTGTGAAGCTTTTCATGTAGAGTACCCATTCCTTAACATCGCGCGGTATTTCGTCTTTACTTGTCTTCTGCTTAAATGCTGCGCAATCTGTTACCAATTTGAATCGAGTTCCCAACAATAAATGGCGGAATTTCTTAAGAGCAAGGTATGCAGCCTTGATCTCCAATATATAACTGTGTTTTTTGGCCTCGGCTTCAGTCGTCTTTTTTCTTCAGAAATACACGGGATGCATATGTCCTTCAAAGCACTGCAGCAGCACAGCTCCTAGTCCGTCCTTGGAAGCGTAGGTATGTAGCTCTGTCTTTGCCTCCCTAGAGTATATGTGCAATACTGGCTCACTTGTTAACACATACGTCTGCAGACTCTGCGAAAATAACAATGTCGTCCATATAGAGCTGCATCACTTCTTCATTAATAAGTTTTTGAAAAACATGGTTTACAAATCTGATGAATGCAGCTGGCGAATTCTTAAATCCAAAAGGAGCCCTGTTAAATTCAATGTTTGATCCTTCTTCTTCACCACGACCCCTCGACTTGCTACGTTAGAAAATGATTCGCGTACAATTCCCGTCTGCAACCATTCATTGATCTGATTCTTTACAGCTTCTGCTTCGTTCGGTGACAGACGACTGGGTCCTTGTCGAAACGGCACTATGTTAGCATCTGGAACAATGGTCAGCATAATTGGACATTGCGTGTGATCTGCCTCTTGCAGCTGAAATGCATCTTCGATCATATCCTTCACTTCCTTCTATGTTCTGACGTGCCGCAATTGAAACAGTATTCTTTATTTTTCGGTTTTTCTGCGTCTGTTTTGTTTTGATTCCGGTGATTATTGTTCTCGTTCTTTTGATGATTATCGTTTATCGGATAATTATCGTTTCTGTGAACTAGCTCATATGTTTCGTATTCCTCTTTAAGCTGCTTATACGTTTTGCATCGATACAAGGCAAATTTGAATTCGCTTTTGATCTGCAATCCGTTAACAATGTGGCGAATTACTGCCGTCTCTTCTACTTCACCCATACTTGCAACTTTTCATGTTCAGCGTGTACTCGTGAAAAGACTCCGTTTTTTTCTTTTTGCGATCTTTCAGCTGTTGGCGAATATCAGCACTGTTCCAGCTGCATCGAAATTCATCAATTAATTTATGTTTCAACTCATTATAATTGTTTATATATTCCGATTCTAAAAAGAGTTCTGCGGTGCCACACATTCTACCTCTAGCTTGCACGTATTTCTGTTTTTTATTTAGCCCATAGGTTTCGGCATTGTGTTCAAAATTTCGAACCACTTGACAACTGGTATTGAAACACCATCAAAATCGTTGACCACTTTTTCAAAATTGTTTGCTGTAATTTTCAATTGGTTTTCACGCTGTTCATCCACCTCAACTTTGAGTGACAACAACTGCATAAGCTGCTGCAAATTGGCATTGAGGTCATAATTGTTCGCGGCCGTTAAGTCTCTTTCGCGTTTTCTTGTTCCATTATCGTTTCTTCTTCGCTTTCGTCTATTTACTGATTCTCATTTCTTGTAATGCTCATTCTTTCTTCTAACGTGCACTTCTCGTTTTTGGCATTTCTCGCGTTCGCTTTTATGTATGTTTATGCGTGTTTAAATTTTCGACGTTCAGCAACGGTAAAACCACAATTTGACTGCGACTGTTCAGACAAAAAAAATCCTTTGTCTTTTCACAACTGTTCAACTCAATAATTAAGAGTACACTATCATACAAATGTTCAACTTTATCCACTTTTCAACGTATTGTATTAACCGATATGAATCAGAAACCGGCACGAGCCCCCAAATGTAAGGTTATTATTAAACTGAGTTTATTATAATGGTTCAAATCAATTCAGTTAGGTTAATTAATACAAAAATAATGGCGTTACAACTTCAATGTTCTTTACAACTTAATATTTGGTAACTGCTACAACTTAATAGCGGTATAATTTCTGCACGTTCAACTGTCAACTCTTTATGCGAGGCGACCGACTACGACTCTCTTTTGCTTCTCCCTTCTGGCAACACTCTTCGGTTCGCAGGCATGCCAACTGTCCTCTATTGGTGGGGTTGCCAACTTGCATCAAAGTATCTTACATGTATATATGACAATGGTATCTTGAGTCGTCTTCCTCCAGCCCGCTATATTACTGGGTTGGACATGAATCACTCTTTTTGGCAGATACCACTAGAGAGAAAGTTACGGCAGTATACGGCATTTACTGTACCGAATCGCCCACTTTACCAATACAAGGTTATGCCTTTCGGACTTTGCAATGCAGCACAGACTCTCTACCGATTAATGGGTTAAGTCATAACAGCAAATCTTCGTGTTTGCATACTTAGATGACTTGTTAATCCTGTCAGATGATTTTAGTTCGCATATGTCACTTTTAAGCGAAATAGCAACCTAGCAACCTATCTTACTATACATATCGCTAAATCAAAATTCTGTATGAAAGAAATTAAGTATTTAGGTTTTATAAACGGAAATGGGCAAATTAAAACTGACCCTGGCAAGGTAATTGCAATCAAATAGTTTCCGATACCATCTACAGTAAAACAACTACTGAGATTTTTTGGACTGTGCGGTTGGTATCGCCGATTCGTTGACGGATACGACAGACTCTCAATGCCTCTTACCGATTTGTTAAGAAAGAATAGAAAATACTGTTGGAGCGATGAAGCTGACAACGCGTTTTCAAAGCTCAAAGAAAAGCTAACTACCACACCTACGAGTATATTAAGTACAGCTGATTTTTCTAGACCATTTTTTTTATTTATAACTATGCGACGCAATTCAATACGGAGTTGGTTGTGTTCTTGCACAAGCCAATGGTGATGGAGCAGAAATGCCGAGAGCATACATGTCCAGCAAACTCACTAAAACTCAGCGCAACTACTCCGTCACAGAATTAGAATGCTTAGCAGTTATCCAAGGTATTTACAAATTTCGTTCTTATATTGAAGGACAAGAATTCACGGTAATTACTGACCACTCCGCGCTGAAATGGTTGATGAATCAGAAAGATTTGTTACGTCGATTGGCGCGCTGGTCACTTAAACTGCAAGGATTCAATTTTTCAATTCAGCATCGTCGAAGTTCACAAAATGTGGTAGCCGATACATTATATGGTCGTGATGAAGATGACGTTAGTGAATTCTCGAGTTTTGGCCCAATCATTGATTTGTCATCAAAAACATTCACCTCTACATATATTAGGAACTGAAGAACCGAATATCAGAAAATATTGCGACACTTACAGATTTAAAAATACAAACGCTACATTCAGGAGCTGACTGTATAAGGCCATGGATTATCATAATATACCGCAGGCAATAGGTATAGGTATGCATTTCTAGCGTGTACCAAATTTTATTACATGTGCTTCTTCTTAATTTTTTTGGCACGAACTAAGAATGCATATTGGGTCTTGTCGTTTTGTCTAATGTTTCACCATTTCCGACGACTGCGAGAGATGTTCAGTGGCTGAGTGGACTGTATCCCGGGCTCAAAGGCCAATGTTAATGAGCATGTTCTCGAAGTTAGATTTTCATAATTTTTTTTAAATAAATTAAAATCTCAAACAAATTAAAGGGCGGCGGTGGTAGGCAATTTTTAAGTTTAAGTTACGCAATATATATATTTATAACTTGGTTTTCTTTCGTCGGTACACAACAGAAACTGCAAATCTAATTCTACATATGTATGTATATACATTCGTGCAATAATGTTTGTTGAAGTGGGACGCCAATATATACATACATGTGGATATGCAGACATGTATGTATGGGCGTCCCACTCGCACATTCATACCTTTACAAGGGCTTATGATCTCTGTTATTTTCTAGAATTCTAATTGCAAAATACAGACAGCAAAACAAAATAGGAAACATCCAATTGATCTGGCAAAGTCATAACAGTCGCACATTCATAACTTTACAAGGGCTTATGATCTCTGCTATTTTCTAGCATTCTAATTGCAAAATATAAAGGGCAAAAGAAAATACGAAACATCCAATTGGAATCTTACTGAACTGGCAAAGTCATAACAGACAAAATACGGAAAGAGTGACTGCATTGAAGAACGCATTATCTCGTATTATTTTAATGGGTGCTAAATAAAATAAAATCAGTTATTTTATTTATTAATAAATAAAATTATTTATAACTACAATATTATAATTTGATAGTCTTTCATGTTGCATAATAAATATGAAAACCAAATAATGAAATTTTTTTTATTTTTATTTAAAATTAATTAAATAATTTAATTTGTTTGTAGCGTCTATATCACAGCCCGCTTGACTGTTACTTTTCTTTTAGTTTATTAGAATAAAATAAATAAACAAAATAAAATAACATAAGATAAATAAATTAATAAATGAATATTCGCACCCGCCGAAAGTTGAACACGCGCACTCTCTCACAGTCTTTTGGGCCGTTGCCTCGCTCCTTTACCCATCGGTAAAGCAGCTCTTATAGTTTCTGAGATCCAGGTGTTCATACAGACAGACAGACAGATAGACGGACAGATGGACAGACAGACGGACAATCGACTCGGCTACTGATACTGATTCAGAATATATATAGTAGGAGACTTAATACAAGAATCCGAATCATGGAAACTCTGGATACCGAAGGGACTACAAGCAGAAGTGTTGAGTCGAGCACACGATCCGCCAGATTAAGAGTATACTTTCTTGGTGATCGGTCGTGTTTGGATTTTGCTCCTAATAATTTTCTTATTATTTACCTTAACTCACTATAACATTAACTTAGTTGATTTAAAATCGGTGCTAATTAGTCAATGGTAACTTTGTGTGTATAAATTCAACATAGAGAACGTTGGTGTAATTGGTAATTTGTAATTTAAATTGTATTTCTGTACATTTATTTTGCTGGCGCGTCTTCAGCGTCTTGAAATTTGTTTTTGTTTTTGTTTCAATTTTACACTCCCACGCTTTTTCGCTCTCTCACGTTTGGTCCGATCTCTTAGTGCGCTGCTTTGTGTCAACTGTAGTTGTTGTTCTATTGTTTTACTCTCGCTTCGAGCTTACACTTTTACGCTCTCTCACTCTCACGTCTTTTTACGCTCTCCGAGTATACTGCGTTTGTGTTAGTGCTCACTTTTAGTGCTCCCTTTGAAATCAGCTGTGTTGTTATAATTTCTTTTCTTTGCTCTCTATCTTTGTAACAGTTCTCTCCTAGCTTTTTGTTTTTATTTGTTATTTTCTCTTTGCTTCTGTACAACGATTTTTTCTTTTGATGTTCCCTTTATCAGTTGAGGCATATCACTTTTCTTTAATAATGGAGGCCTGTTGTGTAATTACACACAAGTGTACAGCCGATTCAAATCCAGATTTTGTTTCGTGCTGGTTATGCGAAAAGGTTTTCCAAATCAAGTGCGTCGGCTTAACCGTCCGTATTAAGGACGCCCTAAATACCAAGTCTGGTCTTCATTGGTCTTTCGAAGTCTGTCGGGGTAAGGAACTCAATTTGAGCAGTTTCCTCAGGCAGACTAAGCTAGATCTTTATAAGCTTCATTTGGCGTTTTCGCAGTTACAGTCTGATTTTACTAGTATGGAAGCCAAGTTTAAGGCCTTTGATTTCGATGAGTCCCTTAATCTCTCGCCATCGACTTTTTCAGGCATAATCTCTCCTATATATCTCCTATCTTCTACAACTCCTTCAACCACCCCATCTAACTTGTCCGATCCACCAACTCTGGTCGTCACCTCTCCAATAAGAAGGCTGTCTCTAATAAGAAAGATACAATATCACTTGTCGCTGTTAAACCAAAGAAACTGGTTTTCGTTTCTCGCCTTGCACGAGTAATGAGATCGGCGGCTCAGAAGAATTCGGTTCCCGAATCTGTCAACAACGAGTCTCTGCAGTCTCTGACGCCAAACATGCCTTTGACGTTATTACCTACCATTGTCTCGATACCTGTGTCTGCTTTACCCAGGGCTACAACCACTGATTCTTTATCAGTGGTGCCCAAGCCTCTTGTAGGGATTCCCCCGAGGAAGAAAATCTTTGTATCCAGGCTTGGGCCTGATCTCTCATCTGATGATGTCATGGCTTATATTCAAGGTGAAATACAACCCGCTGAGATAAAGGTGGAAAAATTTAAGTTCTCTTGTTCTGTCTCCAATTAGACTGTTTTGCTTAACAAAAATATAACACTTCTTCTATTAAACACAATATATTTATTAATTTAAAACAAGTGTAAAGTAAAGCAAAAATAAGAAAACGTGGCGTTTATTTTAATGTGTTGCTGCGTGCGAATTATGGCGAAAAGTGACGCTCTTCATTTCAGTGTTGTACAGCTCACATTTATCGATAATAACTTATGTATAATAAGTGGTATTTTCTACACGCTATTTTTGGCATGTATTCGTATGCGCCAAATTGAGCATGGTACGGAAAGGCTTGGCAACTTTATCTCACGAACTCACAACATCCCGCCCACCGTAAAACTACTCGGGAGTTTAAGGTTTTTCAGTTTTGTGAGGTTATGTCGAAGTCCAGACGTGATGGCTAAATTCTGACCTCGGATTCGGATTCACCGACCCAAAATACATATAACTACATATGCCGCTTACCCAGATCATGAAACTTTTTTTTTTGTGGGTCTGTGTTATGTGTCGTACATTAACAGGATTTATTAATAAAGCCTTGACCTCGTCTCTAGCCGCTCCTATAAGACTCTTCTGTAGCCGTAAGAGATACTCAAGATTTGAGTACCAATAAGCAGCTGATGATTCTGAGAACATAGTGAAAAATACTGGCCAATCTTTTGCATTTCCATTAAATACAGGCAGATCTATCAGTTTACGAGGTTGCGTAAGAGAATTGTACTGTGGGTGGACGTGAGAGCTATTTTCTATTTGTCTGCCTTGTGCCAAATCAAACCTTGTCGCATCATTACCCTCAGTTAGCCCATGCATACCAAATCTTCCAGAATTCAAATCATTTCAGTAATCATGCCTCTGGTGGCCCCATAATAATCGATGAGGTTTTCTCCGCTATGAAAGGCAGCCTTCCAGTATGCGTCACCAGGAGCGCCATGAGCGATGCCACTATGGTCGGCAGTTCTGACATGATCAGCGGCTGCTAAGACACTATGTTGTCTTCCAGTCGCGTTGATGCCCAAAATATCAAGACCATAGCTTCTTCTCTGTGTATCAAGACCAGAGTTTCCCTGTGTATCAAGTCCATAGCCTTTTCTCTGTGTATCAAGATCAGAGCATTCCTTTAAAACGCTGCCAATTTGTGGTGCAGGTGCGTTGCTGAAGATTGCAGAAAAGCCAGTGCCACCATGTGTGGCTTCAAAATTTGCTTGCAAAGCTACGTCTCTGTTCATTACAGTGCCAGTGCCACCATGTGCGACCGTTCCAGATACGTTCTCCATGTTTGAACCCATGTTGTTGATGCCCTGTGCAGCATTGTTGATAGCCAATCCATGATCGCCGCTGCCCGTTTCACCAATTGGATTTGCACCAATTGGACTTGCTGCTTAAAACTGTATAATTTTATTCATCCGTTCAGACATACCCTCAGTAACGTTTGCCAATGCACTGTTTTGTGCAGACATTACAGCTAACTGTTCCGTCATGCACTTGATAAGAATTGTAACAGTGTCTTCCTTTTCTCTGGGCTCTATCGTTCGGTTGCCGCTGAGCTCTGTGTCACTTTCTGAATCCATCTCGTCAGATCTCTTAGGTGTTGAACATGCTGATCGCATGTCGCTCAAATAATTCTCAGGTACACCTAAAAGTATGCAACAGTAAGAGGCAACACTTTGGTATTAGTTTTAGTAGTAGATTGCGATGAATTAAAATAGTAGAAAGTTAAAGCCTTTCAAAAATAGCAAAATATAAATATATAAAACAAAAAAAAAACGAGAGCAACAGTCGCGAAAAACGTGACAGTGGGATACCCTTCGCAATATGTTCCCTTGTAGTTTAATTTCTTAAATTCATACACATATGCATATGCACATGCTTTGAAATTAATCCCGATAGATGGTGATCGCGCTTCGCGCTCGGCCGCCGCCCCTGTTAGCTAACAGAAGCACTTGGTTTTATGCTCATACTTTCTTAAATAACTTCTGTGTTTCTTGTTCGATTGGATTGTGATTTGGACACTACGTAGACATTTCATTCAGCTTAGTATTTGTTAAAGTCAGAAAGTTGTATCTTTTACACGACGCTTACAAATTAAGTTCAAAAATTAAATTATTGATTTGTGGGGGCGGTGGGCGTGGCACCTAACATTTGAAATAAACTTGATCTGCTTATAGTACACAGGACTCTTCTTGCCAAATTTGGTAACTGTGGCTTTTATAATAGCTGAGATCTGTGCGTTCACACAGACAGACGGACAGATGGACAGACAGACAGACATAGCTCAATCGACTCGGCTTGCGATCCTGAGCAAGAATATATATACTTTATGGGGTGTCCCACGCCTCCTTATGCCTGTTACATATATTTGCACAAAGTTAGTATACCCTTTTTTGACAATTTTCAATGGTCGAAGGGTATAATAAACCCCTTGCTCCTGGTTGTTTTAGCGAACAAAAAAAAAAAATGTTATAAAAAAAAGGGAATTTTGATTTTTGTCATCGATAAAGAATTGTTTCATTGCCAAAATAGTAGGGGTGGATCGCTTTCCCGAGGAAAGGTGACTAGGCAAAATTACCGCGTCATTTTGAGCTTGGAAAAGGCGCCAAAAAGGTTTCCTGGATAGGTCAAGCCGTGGCTCTACTCACTACCCACTCATTCCTTATACCGGACAGATCAAAAGTACGAGCAAGCCTGAGCAGCCTTCATCAAAAATTATAATATATATTTTCATATATATACTTATATATCAGGTAATTACATATATGAGTTTTTCCAGTTGCCAATCGTGGCAAGCTA
Source organism: Zaprionus davidi (assembly GCA_018903715.1). Classification (NCBI taxonomy): domain Eukaryota; kingdom Metazoa; phylum Arthropoda; class Insecta; order Diptera; family Drosophilidae; genus Zaprionus; species Zaprionus davidi. Next base: position 3,735 of record JAEIGL010000085.1, on the reverse strand, counting down.
TACCATAAGAAGTGGAGGTTTCCCCATTATTCCCCTCTTCTTTTGTTTATATCTAACGCAAGTTGCTGAGTTTGCAATATTGACTTGCAAACAGCTGTTCTCTGCAAGACTTTACCTTACACCTCTCTCCGCTTCGAGCAACAAGATTTTAGTTGTTTCGAGAGACGCGGAGCGGGCAGAAGCCCAGCTGGCCCGGCAGAAGCCCAGCTGGCCCGGGCTATAGGCGAATCTTAATTTTTTAAATGTGTGAAGCTTAGCTGGATAAAATCTTTGACCGCCAATGCTAATGCAAATCTAAGTGGACTGCATTGACTTGCCTTAAAAAAAACGAAAGATATGTCGGCAGTATAGGCAAAAAAAAAATGCGTAAAGCGCAAGGTGCAAAGCAACGGAAAGCGGTTCAGCGCAAACTGCAGGCAACCGAAAGAGAAGCCACCTTTGTTCCCCGCTATCTATGAAATTCCCAAATTGCCAAATTCTTATTTTTTTTGAGTATTATTTTTATTATGTTAGGGGGCCTGCTGATATAACCTAATTGTTTGCCAAATTGAAGTGTAGTTAACTAAGAAAAAGAAAAATTATAATTGTACGCAGGGCAGGACGGCATGGTCAGGGTCGTAGACCTTAGGACCAGCGAAGGGCGAATATTTAGACGGGCCATTCACAAACTGGCTCCGCTACCAATTACTTGAAGCCTTACAGGCCTTCAACGGGGCCGGTGTTAAATTAAGTTAGTTGTCATAGAAAAACCTTGAAGTCTAGTGTAAATTAGTTTAGGGCGGAGCGGGAGCGCAATAAAGTCCTCTCTTCGTTGTTTGAATTCGCCCCGTTTCGCCGCTGTAGTTAAGCTAGGCTAAGCAATGAAGCAGTTGAAATTATACATTGAAATTGAACGCACGTCTTTCGTTTTTTCGACAAATTACAGCCACCGCAGTTTTCGGTAATAGTTATTTAATTAGATAAACTTTCTAATTTTTCAATTTCATTTAGCTTAGTATCTGTTTAAGTCAGAAAGTTGTAACTTATTTACAGCGCTTACAAATTAAGTTCAAAAATTAAATTATTGATTTGTGGGGGCGGTGGGCGTGGCACCTAACATTTGAAATAAACTTCATCTGCTTATAGTACACAGGAGTCTTCCTGCCAAGTTTGGTAACTCTAGCTTTTATAACAGCTGAGATCTGTGCGTTCACACAGACAGACGGACAGACGGACAGCCGGACAGACGGACAGACAGACATGGCTCAATCGACTCGGCTTGTGATCCTGAGCAAGAATATATATACTTTATGGGGTCTCCCACGCCTCCTTATGCCTGCTACATACATTTGCACAAAGTTAGTATACCCTTTTTTGACCATTTTCAATGGTCGAAGGGTATAAATATAAAATAGCTCTCTCCTACACCGCCATATATTCTCCTCAAGGCTACGCGTCAGAAAGAGTTAATAGAACAGCCATGGCAGCTATCAAAGCCTTTATACATCCGAGCCAAAACAATTGGGATGAGCAGCTTAGCAAAATATATTGTTCTCTTCGCTCGAGCTGGCACACAGCAATTAACACCACACCGTATCGACTAACCTTTGGTTAGAACATGATCACAAACGGATCAACATACAAACTGTTGAAAAGGTTGAACCTGTTAGAAGATCGCTCTGTGTGTTTTCAAAGGCATGATAGTTTTGACATAGAACGAGACAAAGCAATATTATCAATGCGGAAGCAACACCAAAGAAAGAAAAATGCTTACAATTTGCGAGCCCGTGAAGTTTCATTCAACGTAGGTAAGGAAGTATATCGGAGAAACTTCACGCAAAGTAACTTTGAAAAGGGATATAGCGCGAAACTTGCACCCAATTTTATAAAAAGTCGAATAAAGCGTAAATTGGGAAACAGCTATTACGACGAAGACTTGAATGGCCATTAGATAGGAAAATTCCATTATAAAGATCTGAAACAGTAAGCCAAACCAATTAATTTTCACTTCGCTCCAAGCGTGGATCCCGCATTTAAAGGTCTCCCCTCTAAAGCGTGATCTTGGTGGGAGGGTTTCTAGGATCGCTTGTCGATCAAAAAAATTCTGGGGTACACCTAAAAGTATGCAACAGTAAGAGGCAACACTTTGGTTTTAGTTTTTGTAGTAGATTGCGATGATTTAAAATAGTAGCAAGCCTTTCAAAAATAGCAAAATATAAATATATAAAACAAAAAAAAATAAACCCCGTGCTTCTGGTTGTTTTAGCGAACGTAAAAAAAATGTAATAAAAAAAAAAGGGAATTGATTTTTGTCATCGATAAAGAATTGTTTCATTGCCAACATAGTAGGGGTGGATTGCTTTCCCGTGGAAAGGTGACTAGGCAAAATTACCGCGTCATTTTGAGGTTGGAAAAGGCGCCAAAAAGGTTTCCTGCATAGGTCAAGCCTTGGCTCTGCTTACTACCCACTCATTCCTTATACCGGACAGATCAAAAGTACGAGCAAGCCTGAGCAGCCTTCATCAAAAATTATAATATATATTTTCATATATATACATATATATCAGGTAATTACATATAGGAGTTTTTCCAGTTGCCAATCTTGGCAAGCTTACCACAAGAAGTGGAGGTTTCCTCATTATTCCCCTCTTCTTTTGTTTATATCTAGCGCAAGTTGCTGAGTTTGCAAGATTGACTTGCAAACAGCTGTTCTCTGCAAGACTTTATCTTACACCTCTCTCCGCTTCGAGCAACAAGATTTTAGTTGTTTCGAGAGACGCGGAGCGGGCAGAAGCCCAGCTGGCCCGGGCTGTAGGCGAATCCTATTTTTTTAAATGTGTGAAGCTTAGCTGGCTAAAATCTTTGACCGCCAATGCTAATGAAAATCTAAGTGGACTGCATTGACTTGCCTTAAAAAAAACGAAAGATATGTCGGCAGTATAGGCAAAAAAAAAAATGCGTAAAGCGCAAGGTGAAAGCAACGGAAAGCGGTACAGCGCAAGCTGCAGGCAACCGAAAGAGAAGCGACCTTTGTTCCCCACTATCTATGAAATTCCCAAATTGCCAAATTCTTATTTTTTTGAGTATTTTATTATGTTAGTTTAATTGTTTGCCAAATTGAAGTACCCATGGTGAGAGAATGAGAATGGAGTGCAGGCAAAGTGCAAAAAACTAAAAATCACAAAGAAAACCAAAACAAAATATAGATAATTACATTTAATTAAAGTTTAGCGAAAATAAGGAAATAAAACAAAAACTAATATCCAGTTAAACAAATGAACAGCAAAAGTGTAAAATAAAACATAAAGTGTGCAGAAAAGGCATGGGTTGACCCACTGTCCAACCGTTGCAGAATCCAAAGATTTTTTTGCAGCATCTTCGCCGAAAGGGCTTTCGTCGATGGACAGCGGCAAACGGGGTAAGTGACCGATATTTCTATTAAAATAAAAAACTTACTCCGAGCAGACGAATCGAACGCATAAAGAACGCACGAAGCTACTCGCACTTTGATCGTTCTCTTGAACGTCGCGCTCTTAAAGAATAAAATAACAAAAGAATACGAAATGCTCTCTTGAGTGAGTCTTCCGTCTTCTTTTTGCGTTCAGTTATTCTTCACGTCTATCGTTATTCGTAATTTTGCCTTTGGTTGCTCATTTGTTAGTATGCTCTAGTATGAGAACACTGAATACCCTAAAATTAAATTCAATTAAATATAAAATGAATACAAATTAAATTTTAAACTATAATATTAATCAT
>JAEIGL010000113.1:0-50283 GCA_018903715.1 Zaprionus davidi | reverse complement strand
AACCCGCATTATATATCTACTGTCGTTCACTTAGGTCTAAGTTTAAGTTTAAGTTTAATAAGTTTAATAAAACAAAAATAAGATAGTCGATAGTCTCCGCATGTGCTGGATGTAGTCCTCTACGCTCTCTCCAGCCTGCTGTTCGCATTGTAGGAGCTCATGCTCCGTTGGTGGCTGCGGAATCGGTCATGCAGAGCCTGACGCAGTTACATCCAGCTGGTAATTGCCGAATGCTTGACATGGATCAAGTACCACGCTCTTTCTCTCCCAGTAAGCAGAATGTGGAAAGTGCGCAGGATTTCCGCCCATGGACACCGATACTTCCTCTGGAGGAACTGCAAACGGAAAATGAAGTCTTCAAGTGAGTTGTACCGGTCCTCCGCGTCTAAGGATAATGCTCACCGCTCCACTCTGGCGTAGGAAATCGGATGCGGAACATGCGCATATCCGGTCTCGCCGCGTTGATTGTCTGCCGCTGGATACTCATTTAGAGGCCAGTGCTGTGGGTCCTCTCGGTACCTATCCATGTATCTCGGCCACGGTTCCGAGCTGCTGCTGCCTCTTGCCAACTCTTTTGGCGGAATCCTGGGTGGCTGCATCTGTGCACGAGCTTCTTGGTGTGCACTGGAGTTGGGAATGGCTTCTTGGAGGAGTTGCGCTTCCTCTCTGGGCATATCCCATATCGGATCCCGCTCTGCAGGTCTCTCAATTGGCGTCGGCGCGGCAATCAATGGCCTAATGGTGTCGTTCACCATTTTCATTAGGTCAATATTACTCTAAGGCATATGATCCTTCAAAGCCTGCCCGATTTCCGCATCTAAAAAGTTTTTCTATCTAATGTGCATGCTATTTGAATAATGTATAATGTATTTGAATAATGTATATGTATAATGTATACCCCGCAGTATTTTCAATCAGAATATAAGCAGCGAAGCAAAAGGCAGGGGAATAGATAAAAACAGAAAACAGGGTACACGTTGCAAGCCAAACCGAAAATCGTTAGGCACCCACGCCTAGTAACGGTGCGTCGGTACCCAGGCTGGTGCACAGTCCCGCAGTCAAACACTTGCACAAGTAACGGTGTCTCGGTACCCAGAGCTTGTGCATAGACTCAGGCAGCATAGCACACTTGCACAAGTAACGGTGCCTGGTAACCCAGAACCCAGACCTTGTGCACTGACAGGCAGCGGCGCTAGGCAAGCAGCGGTAGAGCCACAGCAGCAGAGCCACAGCAGCAGCGGCATACAGGCAGGGAGGCGCAGGCAGCGAAACGAAAGCGAAGTGCGATGGGCGTAACTAGGTCAAAGGACAGTCGATCGTGAGCAGCGAAGTGGGCCAGACGTAGGCTCTTAAAAGTGAAATCAAAAAGTAAAGCGCAAGTTGAGTGCCAGCCCACCACTCCCTTGGAGAAAGGAATCCTGTTGCAGAAGAAACTAGGTGAGCTGTGAAAAGGATAGATTGAACGCTTAAGTATGAGCAACGTATGGTGCGAAGTAGGCAGGAAGGCAGGCACAAACTAGATTAAGAACGAGGAAAGAAAACATCGAAAGAAATAAAACCATGTTGCAAATGTGTGAAGGTGTCGTATACGTGTGTGCCCGTGTGAGTGTGTATTCGCAGAGTCATGCTTTCTGATATGCCGGTGCTTCTCTGGCCAGTAAGCGATTCTGAGCGTACACACTCACAGTTCGTGTCGTGAGTGAACGTGAGCGTGTGCTCTAACAGGTTGCGGCGTGGTAGAATACACCATCGAGCGACTTGTGGGAGTGCAGGCGAAAGTACCTGCGGTCACGGGCGTTCTGCTCGGCCAGCGGCCGATCGTGAGTAGTGTCATGACTGAACGATAGCTGGCAAGCGGGGTGCGTGAGCGGATGGTAGAATACACCAACGAGCGACTTGTGGGAGTGCAAGCGAAAGCACCCGCGACCGCATGCGTTCGTCACGATAAGCCGGCGGCCAGGCACGCGTGACACGCGACACGTGCACGTGAGCTCCAACGGACTATGTGGTGGTAAAGCCCACTACCACATGGTCAGCGAGCACACGAGCATGATGATTTTTTTGATCGTCGCCTAGAAGTGAAACAAATAAAAATTGAACTTGACCAACATGGAAATACGCTGAAGCGCTTTCCGTCGGAAGAGTGATCTACAACTCATCCTGAAGGAGTTCGGACTGGACACGAGTGGCACAGTGAAGGAAATGCGAAGCCGCCTGGTGGCCTTCAATCAAGGGGACCTGTCTAAGGAACAGCTGCAGCGAATGATGAAGCTAGAGGCTAGTCTAGGCAACGTAGCTACACCGGAGCTGAAACAACCTGGAGCATGCTCACGCGGCACCTCGCCAGCTCCTGTGGAAGACGACTCCGAAGTCGTCATGGGACGTAACCTTCAACGGCGACGCTACAGGTCTGTGGGGATTCATCGAATACCTGGAAGAGATGTCAGCGTTGTACGGCATCGACACCCAAGAATTACCACAAGCGGTAGCGACGTGCTGATGGGCCAAGCGGAGGAGTGAACGATTTCGGGATTACACACTGGCACTACGGCTGATGATGCGACGTGCCAAGTACATCAATGAGCAGGAGCTAGACCGGATCTACGACAACATGATACCGGAGTATCAGCTTTTCACCCGACACAGCTTAGCAAACTTGTGACAACCTACGAGACAATGAAGGAGCTGCAACGCCAAGGGATAAACCAGTTTTCCCGAAGCTGACACCCACAGAATCGACAGCCACTCCACACACACCACCCACAAGTGCGACCAAGGGGGATCTACAGCGCGTGTACCATAATTGCGCTCAACCCGGCCATATTCGGGCGGACTGCCGTAATAGCCGCGTGCTATTCTGCTGGGACTGCGGTCGACACGGTGTACGCACGGTGTACTGTTGTCGGCGAGCCACGTCGGGATATGCTGCACGTCTTCAGAAGATGGGGAACAACTTGGAGACGCCGCACCGCAGTTCCCAGGAGTAGGGGCGGTAATGACTGTGTCATCGCGCATGTCCGGATCGAGGGAGTAGCAACGGACGCCACTATAGACACAGAAGCCACACGCAGCTTCATCAGCGAGCGTATGGCGGCCAGGTTGAGCACACCGGAGAACGAGCGAGAGGATCCTGATCAAACTGTGCGGATGGATCATCACGATCCGTCCAACGTTGGTACTACCCGTCATACTGGACGACGTGATTTTGGGGATGGACTTCCTGTGAGGCATCGAAGCGACTCTCAAGTGCGGCCGAGCAAAGTTACGCTTCCGAAGCACAACCGAGGCGACAGCACCGACACCCGGGACATCCCACCAAGCGACGGAGGACGCGGCGACCCAAAACAACAACAAGGTCACGGGCTTACCACCGACTTGTCCCACCGCACGACGGATGAATCCGTTTAGGCAGCCCAGAGCACGAGAGGAAGGACAGCGAGACACCGAGGGACAATCCAGGACACCAGAGGAAGCACAGCAAGGTACAGAGCACCTGCCAAACACAGAGGAACCAACAGGAGCACGAGGAGAAGTACACCAACGAGACACGGAGAATCAGGCCATCACGGGAGGCCCGACTAAGCGGATACGCCGTGGGAGACGGCCCACGACCAGCCACGCCGTCTTGCAGGGGCGTCGATGCACATGGAGCAAGGGTAGCTACGGACGAAGAACAGGTTGAGGCCTGTCTACAGTCTGAGCTAGCCAAGTTCGACGGATTGATGGGGGTGTCGCCCATTGCGGAGCACACCATCACCATGCGGGATGAGTACCCCATCAAGCAGAGGTACTAACCGAAGAATCCGGCCATGCAGAAGATCATCAACGAGCAAGTTGGCTGATTTTGATATTGGATTCGGTTTCGGAAGGTCTAAAAACATATAGAAACATATATCGCATGACCCGATCATGACCCCCCATTATTTTTTGGGGTTCCAACAATTTTCGAGTTTTTTGAGGTTAAGTCGAAACTTAGACGTGCTACGTAAATGTTGACTTCGGATTCGGACTAAGAAGGACAAAATACATGATAAAACATATATCGCATGTTCAGATCAGGATTCTATAAATTTTTTGGGGGATATTTTAAAGTTTTTCAGTTTTGTGAGGTTATGTCGAAGTCCAGACGTGATGGCGAAATTCTGAATTTGGATTCGGATTCTGCGACCCAAAATTCATATAACTGCATATGCCGCTTACCCAGATCATGAAACTTTTTTTTTGTGGGCCTGTGTTATTATTGATTTATTATTATTATTATTATCATAATAATATATATATATATATCAATTTTAATTATTTTATTTTATTTATTATAATTAAGCTTTTTATATTCAACATTTTCAATTCTTTTATTTAACACCTTATATCTTTTATTATTAATAAATTAATATTATATTTATTATTAGTTTATTATATTATTACACAGGCCCACAAAAAATAAAAAGTTTCATGATCTGGGTAAGCGGCATATGCAGTTATATGTATTTTTGGTCACTGAATCCGAATCCGAGGTCAGAATTTCGCCATCACGTCTGGACTTCGACATAACCTCACAAAACTGAAAAACCTTAAAATATCCCCCAAAAAATTTATAGAATCCTGATCTGAGCATGCGATATATGTTTTATAAAGTATTTTGTCCTTCTTAGTCCGAATCCGAAGTCAAAATTTACGTATCACGTCTGAGTTTCGACTTAACCTCAAAAAACTCGAAAAAATTTTGGAACCCCAAAAAATAATGGGGGGTCATGATCGGGTCATGAGATATATGTTTCTATATGTTTTTAAACCTTCCGAATCCGAATACAATGTCAAAACCAGCCTATCACGAATAAATTTTAATCTAACCTAAAAATTTTTTGAAAAACTTCCAAAATTTTTACCTTTTTTTAATATTGGATTAGGGTGTATTCAAATTTAATATAAAAATAGCTTTCTTTTTCAATATACCCCCTTTTGAGCATTATTTTATCAGTATTCTGAATAGGTTCATATGAGTACTGATTTATTACGTTACAACTGTATTTTAACTAATAAAAAACATAAACTAAATACGTAATTCCACATATTAGCATAAATGCAGTAATAAATTATCAAAAAAATTAAAAATTTTTGAAATTTTTAAAAAAATTTTTAGGTTAGGTTGAAATGCAGACGTGATTGGCTGATTTTGATATTGGATTCGGAAGGTTTAAAAACATATAGAAACATATATCGCATGACCCGATCATGACCCCCCATTATTTTTTGGGGTTCCAAAAATTTTTCGAGTTTTTTGAGGTTAAGCCGAAACTGAGACGTGCTACGTAAATTTTGGACTTCGGATTCGGACTAAGAAGGACAAAATACTTGATAAAACATATATCACATGCTCAGATCAGGATTCTATATCTTTTTGGGGGATATTTTAAGGTTTTTCAGTTTTGTGAGGTTATGTCGAAGTCCAGACGTGATGGCGAAATTCTGAAATTCTGAAATTCTCGGATTCGGATTCAGTGACCAAAAATACATATAACTGCATATGCCGCTTACCCAGATCATTAAACTTTTTATTTTTTGTGGGCCTGTGTTATCACATATTATTTTATATATATTTTATTATTTATTGTCATATTTTGCCAAGGGTCAATAGGAGCACAGTTTCAAGTAGGTCTCAGAGACGTAAAATTCAAAACCAGGTTAATAGAGCAAATTTAGAGTATACTGAACAGAAGCGAGGATCACAAAGGGACCAAAGACTCAATGTTGAAAGATCAGGGCAGCAGACCGACTGCGTAAACGACTTAGTAGAGCAGACCCTGCTTACAGGGAAAACGAACGAGTCCTGTTTAATGCTCAACGCTCTTCCCGCCGAGGAAACTCGGCGTTCAGACAAGTAGAGCAAATTGAAAATACTTCGCGTCGATCGAGGCGCACACGGAACCCTGCTTACAGAGTAAACGAACGTGAACAGTTCAATGCTCGGCGCTCTTCTCGTCGAAGAAACTCGACGTTTAGACAAGTAGAGCAAATTGAAAATACTTCGCGTCGATCGAGGCGCAGACAGGACCCTGCTTACAGAGAATACGAACGTGAACAGTTCAATGCTCGGCGCTCTCCTCGTCGAAGAAACTCAACGTTTAGACAAGTAGAGCAAATTGAAAATACTTCGCGTCGATCGAGGCGCAGACAGGACCCTGCTTACAGAGAAAACGAACGTGAACAGTTCAATGCTCGGCGCTCTTCTCGTCGAAGAAACTCAACGTTTAGACAAGTAGAGCAAATTGAAAATAATTCGCGTCGATCGAGGCGCAGACAGGACCCTGCTTACAGAGAATACGAACGTGAACAGTTCAATGCTCGGCGCTCTCCTCGTCGAAGAAACTCAACGTTTAGACAAGTAGAGCAAATTGAAAATACTTCGCGTCGATCGAGGCGCAGACAAGACCCTGCTTACAGAGAAAACGAACGTGAACAGTTCAATGCTCGCCGCTTTTCTCGTCGAAGAAACTCGGCGTTTAGAAAGGAAGCGCAAATTGAAAATACTTCGCGACAATCGAGGCGCAGACAGGACCCTGTTTATAGAGAAAATGAGCGTGAACAGTTCAATGCTCGGCGTTCAAGACGCAGACAAGACCCTGTCTATAGGGCAAACGAACGTGAACAAGACAATATTAGGCGAGCTAGTCAGCGTGATGACATAGAGTCTAGAATTTTAGAGAGGGCAAGAGATAGGAGTCGACGATCTCAGATTAGGGATAATCCAGTTCGAAGGATTATTGAACAGGCTAGGGTCACAGGTGCAAGAAGAAGTGCTCGCATTAGAGCGAGACAGGCTGCCTTTGATGCTAACAGAAGTTTGTCGCAATGAGTAAGCCAATATAGAAGAGATAACACTAACAGAACAGCAGAAAATAGGAGAAATACGTCCAGAAATAGAGTTGTACTTGCGAATACCTTTTTTGAAGATAGAGACTCACAGGTTAGAACCACATTAGATTGCCTAATAGCCAGTTTCAACAAGACAATCAAGCAGGGACCCGATTAGGTTTGCGTATGTTGCAAGCGCTTGTGGTTTCCACATCAAGTGGACAAAATCTCCCGTGAGAAAATAGAGGAAGAGTGTACTGAGGCAGACAGTTTAGATATTTTGTATTTTTCCTCTTTTTTTCCATCTCACAACAAAGCTTTTGCAAAACCTGCAGTCGCAGTATCAAGGCAACCAAAGGCTCGCATTACAAATGGCCTAGATTTTCCGGAGCTTCCAAACGTAAGAAAAGAGGGCGAATGCTAAGTAGACGAGAGCAGTAGCTGTTGTTACAGCAACAACAAATGCACAGCACAAACGAAAGTAGGAGAGAGAGGGCGATGTAAACAAAGAAGCGAATACCAGACTGCAATATGCACAAAGCTATATTGATTTAGCGGTGTTTATGTACAATATAAAGTTCACTTAAGGTTCTCGTTTGATCAAACAAGTATATTAAGAAATCAGATGTTTTAATGGTTGACATTTGCAGCTTTGGTATCTCAGCAATGTACTTATATACTATGTACTTACATAAGTATTGTGTTAATGTGAAAATATAATTGGATTTTATTTACATATATATTTATATAATACTTACATACTTATGTCTTAGCATTATGTGCAGCTGCACTTCCTAATATAAAAAAATATTAATTATAAAACTAAAGTCAAACATATATAGTTTATTAATTTATGCATATTTGTATATAAGATTACAATAGGAAGACACTATGCTTAACTTGGAACAGTGGCAGCGGTGAAAGCTTTCATTGAGTGAAAGCTTGTATTTGAAGCATAAACCTTAGGTAAACCCATAGTACCCATTAGATACAATCATATATACTTAGGGCTCGAAGGTTGTCCTATTCGATACAATCATATATACTTAATGGGCTCGAAGATGGTGCTCTGCAAACTCTGGGTCAAAATTCATAATTCAAGGAAACCGAAATGTATTCGAATAAAATCCATTCGAACGCTACAGTCAGGTGATCACTGTATAAGGCCATGGATTATAATAATTTTCCTCCGATTAAAAAAAAATAATCAGTAAAGAACTACTTGTAGGGCGATTGTCGCTATAAATAAGAAACAAATGGAAAGGGAGAAAAAATAACTTCATAAAATAAAACAACAACTTTTTTAAAATCTTAGTACTAAGAGGCAACAAAAGAATAAAAATAGTAGTATGTAAGCTATTCTTAGACTCAACAAAAAATAAAATGAATAAAGAGAAAACCCGGAATCCTTCGGGATACGATTTATTTAATATTTTTTTCTCTCCGATAAATATCGCTTATAAAAATGCTTATGTCATAGGCGTGAAAAAGGCCAAGCGAAGGTTTTTTGCTCCTTCAAGCCCTTGGCGCTGTCTCTTTTGCCGACAGATCGGTGACCTGAACACTTCGCTCGTAATCTCAATTGAGCGAGAAGATTCTCCTACCTGAGAGGGAATCGTTTAAACGGAAACTCCAAAGAAAATTAAAGACAGCACCTAATAATAAGCCTAGCCAAAGTGTGGCTACAAATTGCAAGAGTGCTGCGATCAGCTGCGCATCTCGTTTGCATTTCATTCCTTGCACCGTTCTTCGCTTAAAACAAGCGGGGTCTCAGTTTTTTCGTGAGACGCAGAGCGGGCAGGAGCCCAGCTGCCCCGGGGTTAACAAAACCTTCGACGAAAATCCAATTTTTTTTGCTGTGCAATAAGGTGGATAAACGCTCGCCAAAATGCGTTTGAATCCCGAAGTTCCAGTGCCAAATTAAGGAAAATTACCCCCCCACCCGGAAACAGTCTGTGCGCAAATTTTCACGAAACAGAAAATCAAGCTAACCTTGCTTGTGAAAATGCTCGAGAAGAATTAATATCATTCGATGTCTGTCCTTAGTTACCATAAGTTATAAAATAGTTTATTTTTATTTTTTTTTTGTTCAAATCAAAAAGAAAATAAAGGAAATTAATGTATATGACTAAATAGTTAACCTCCTGAAAAAGTGAGAGAATGAGGACGGAGACATAATAAAAGTGAAAAGAAGAGAAAAGTGAAGTACATAAGACTTACAAACATAAAAATAATGAAATAATGAAATAGAAGCCGTTAAACAGCATAGCTCGACATCAGAACGGCAAATAAATATGTAAAATAATAATAAAAATCACCAAATAAAAGTGAAGAAGCCAATCGAACAGAATCCAAAAATAAAAAATACATAATTGGGCCCATGGTGCACATACACACTCCCCAACGCATCCGCTTTTCCAGCATCTATGCCGAAAGCACTTTCGTCGATGGAATGCCGTTAAAGTGGTAAGTGATCTTACAATCTTTTTTTTTGTTCTTTTGATCTGAAGATCAGTAAAACGAATTGCATGAGAGAGACTGCAAGCTTCTCTTCAGTCGTCTGGTAGCCTTTTTGTGCTTCGTCAGGCGTGAGCTAAGAGAGCAAGCTTAACGAAGCTCCTTTATTCGCTGTGCTTTGCCTGCTCATTTGCTTGTGCGTTTATTTTTCCGTTCATCTGTCGGAGATTTATGCGAAAAAAAAAATTCTTTTTTTTTAAAATTTTAAAATACAAAACTCAAAAGAATTATCCAATAATGATAAAATAAATATACACTTAGGATAATTTTATTTTTATTTATGCAAATTTTACAAAAAGAAAAATGAAACACAAACATAATAGTTTATATATATATACATATGCCCTGTTATTATTCCTTAACAGCCTCATTCTCGCAATTGTATCATTTCTAAATTCAAAAATGTATTTGTTAGGCATAATCTTAATATCTATAGCAAATAAATGTTAAACGTTAAAATTGAATCCTGCTAGAGTTATATGTTGGAGTCATGCTTAGTGGAAACTGGGTAGGAAATTAGTTAGTCGACTCGATTTTAGGGACCATTAGAAAATATTAGAACACCGCGGACGAAATGGTCATGGTAGGGCGAGCAAACAAAAACAGCTGAGAAACAGCACCTGCAAGCTGAACATGATCGAGCCGAGTCGTTTTAGTTAGCTTTTATTTTCCTTTCCCCTTCCTCTTATATATTTCATTACTTCCTCTTATCTTTAGCTGTCCTTTTTTTCGCCCTCACATATGCATTTAAAACTAGATCCACCCAAGCACGCGAATTCAATTTATATTTTGTTAGCTGAGCCAGCATATACTTGTAGCACCCTTTTATAGTGTAACCCCCCATATCTCTCAGAGGAAGCCTAGCCGGATTTATCACAGATAAAGAGCAGAGTATTGACCATTCGGTGGTAACGAAATACACTGGTTATTTCTTCATGAAATAATACAGAAAATGTAATGTGGCTAATTATTCTTAAAAAGTTACATTTTGGTGACCTACGAGTCGACTTGAGATGTTCTGCGCAACTCCAATGCTCCCCAAATGAAGTCATTTCTGCAATGTACAGGTATAGTGATTCTATCTTTCTATTTTATTTATATTCGGATTAAACCTCGCAATGAAAATTGAGGTTTATTTGTATTTATATTAAACATTTGGCGGATATAAATTTTATACGGTGTTCGAACGACACGCGCAATTTGAATTAACAGAAATGCAGAAGCCAATAGACAAGTGTCGTAAGCATCAGATTGCGCGAGGTGGCAATAGGCATTTGTATGCATTTCTAGCTCGTACCAAATTCCATGACATGTGCCACTTCTTGATTTTTTGGCACGAGCTAAGAATGCATATTGCGTCGTGTCGCTCTGTCTAATGTCTCTCCATTTCCGACGACCGCGAGAGTTGATCAGTATTTGAGTGGACTATGTCCCCGACTGTAAGACGAATGATGTTGAGCGTGTTCAAGGTTCGATTGCTGCAACGATCAACATGTGAAATTCTTTCGTTTTTTTTTATTATTTTTCATTAGATAAACAAATAAATAAATAAAGTAAAAGCTCAAAAACATTAAACAGGGGCGGCGGCTGTATACGATGTTTAAGTTTAAGAAGTTAGTTTTTTTTCGTAGGTACACAACAGCAACTCCATATGCGTACATGCATGCGTGCAATAATGTATGTTTAAGTAGGACGCCAATACATACATGTGGTTATGCAGACATGTATGTAAGGGGGTCCCACTCGCACATTCATAATTAAGCAAGGGCTTATGATCGATGTTATGTTCTAGCATTTTAATTGCAAAATATTGAGAGCCAAACAAAATAACAACATCCAATGACAATCATATTAAACTTGCAAAGTCATAACAGACAAAACACGAAAAGAGTGACGGCATTGAAGAACGAATTGTTTACTTTTGGCTTGCGTCTTTTTGATACTTGCGAAATAAAAAAAAATAGTATATTTTATTTATAAATAAATAATATTATTTATAACTATAAATAAATAATATTATTTATAACTATTATCATTTTGTTGTCTTTCATACGTATTGTATAAAAAATATGAAAACAAATCTGTGAAAAACAATTTTTTTTTTTAAATTTAATTAAATAATGTAATGTAACTTTTCTTTTAGTTTATTAGAATTAAACAAATAAACCAAATAAATAAAAGAATTGAAAATTAGCACCTGTCTGAACTAAGAATCGGAAAACCTGCATTGTGGGCCAATTCTGTTACCATACAACGTAAGTAAAAAGTTTAATAAGATGCTGTGTGTCTGATGCCAGATTTAAACTTCGGTATGCTTGCGTAAATTAGGTCTCCTTAAGTATATACGTTAAAAGTTTGTTTAATTCGTATCATATCTCATTTATTTATTGTCGGATTTAAATGAAATTTTCATATAACGTCCGTGGCAAAGTATTTGTCATGTAAGATATACAACATTGGTTGTTAAGTTAATATTGTAGGTTTTAAATAGTTATTACTAATTTACAGAGGCGTGTCTAAATTTTAAAAAACTTTGAGACGCTGCAATATATATGTACGTATGTTTTCACAAAATTGGAAGACTGTAGCTCTTATAGTTTCTGAGATCCAGGTGTTCATACAGACAGACTGACATTGCTCAATCGACTCGTCTTTTGATACTGATTGAGAATATATATAGTTTATGGGGTAGGAGAAGCCTCCTTCTGCCTGTTACGCACATTTCCATTCTGACAATCTCAATAGACCATAATTTTTTTTAAAATACATGGCTTAAAAATTGGAGGATATAAAGATATAAATTCAAATTCTTTTCACATTTCATAAAACAGCTACACCTCCTAAAGAAGCAACCAATAAATGTACGAATTGGATATAACATAACTATAGAAATTGGAAATAATAGAACTAAATAATTAACAAGAACGAGACGTGAGAGTTTAAGAAAGTAAACCAGAATTACAGTTAATGCAAATATCATAAATTCAGCACTTTTGAAGAAATATGCAAATAAAATTAAACTAATTACACAATAATAATATTAGGAGCACCCTATCACGAATAATATTATAGGCAATCTAGTAATCCACAACTCAGACATCACCTTTGCCTTGATATTATATAATTTTTACGATTTCATGTATTTACTGATTACAGTACTTAAAATTTTGTACATTATTAATATCAAAAATTGTGAAGTATGTTCAAAAAAAACTCGAACAAGGAACATAAAAAACAAAAAAGTCGCAAAAGAACAAAAAACGAAATTCAATCTTATAAAAAAGATGTAGAAACTGATAACCACCAAATATCTATAGAGGAGCTATTAAATCGACTAGGAACAGACCTGAATTCGGTATAATTTATTTGAAACAATTTTTAGCCGTGTGTTTTTCGCTAAATACGTAAACTTATTTTTTAGGGATTGTCTTATACTGAAGCTGCCTTGCGACTTGAGAATGACGGCCCTAATATGTTAACTCCGACTCCACCGACACCGTCGTGGGTAATTTTAATGAAAAATATGTGCGGAGGTTTTGCTATGCTTCTATGGGCAGGGGCTTTTTTATGTTTTACAGCATATATCATACAATCAGTTACATTATATGAACCACCTGATGATAATTTGTATCTTGGCTGCGCACTACTGGCTGTAGTCATTATTACGGGGATATTTTCATATGTGCAGGTAAATTATTGTTAAGCAAAAAAATAAAAATTTGGCCTATCATAAGGTTTTACATACAATAGGAACACAAGTCTTCATCTATTATGGACTCTTTTAAAAATCTTGTACCACAATACGCAACAGTCATCCGAGAAGGTGAAATAAACACCATATCAGCTGAAAACTTAGTTGTTGGTGATATTGTGGATGTAAAATTTGGTGATCGGGTTCCTGCTGATATACGTATATTGGAAGCTCGCAGTCTAAAAGTTGATAATTCATCGCTAACTGGTGAATCAGAGCCTCAAATAAGGACAACAGAGTTCACCCATGACAATCCACTAGAGACTAGGAACCTTGCTTTTTTCTCAACTAATGTTGTTGAAGGTACCTGCCGAGGTGTTGTTATTGCTACCGGCGATGAAACTGTGATGGGAAGAATTGCAAATTTAACTGCAGGATTGGATGAAATTCAATCTCCTATTTCTAAAGAAATTCAACATTTTATTCGGATTATTACAATTTTTGCAGTTACCCTGGGCGTTATATTTTTTATCATATCTCTTATGTTGGGTTATGGTTTTTTAGAAGCAGCAATATTTGTGATTGGAATTATAGTGGCTAATGTTCCTGAAGGACTCTTGGCAACCGTAACAGTTTGTTTGACACTTACAGCGAAAAGAATGGCTAACAGAAATTGTCTAGTGAAAAATTTAGAAGCCGTGGAAACTCTTGGGTCCACATCAACTATTTGTTCAGATAAAACAGGAACGTTAACTCAGAATCGAATGACTGTTGCGCATTTATGGTATGATTACAAAATTGTAGAGTCTAATACTAATGATACATTTCAGGGATCTGAGTTTAGAGATAGAGATGACAAAACGTTTGATGCGCTGTTACTATGTGCAGCATTGTGTAATGCAGCTGAATTTAAAGGAGGACAGGAAGATGTCAACCCACTAAAAAAAGAAATAAATGGCAATGCTTCTGAAGCTGCTCTTCTTAAGTTTGCCGATATAGTTTATGGAAGTATTGTGCAAGTGCGCCGCACGCACTTAAAAATCACTGAGATACCATTTAACTCTACTGAAAAATATCAAGTTTCGGTCCATGTATTTAATTCAGACCTTGCATTTTTTATATTAGAAATGAAAGGAGCACCGGAAAGAATTTTAGACCGATGTAATAAGATATTAATTAACGGTGAAACATTGGCTATAAATGACAGTTATAAAGAATTATTTGAAGAGGCATATTTAAATATGGGTGGAATGGGTGAAAGAGTATTAGGATTTGCAGATCTTTTTTTACCAAAGGAACAATTTCCACTCTCCTATGACTTTAACACTGAACCTCCAAATTTTCCATTAATAAATCTTCGTTTCCTAGGATTAATATCAATGATTGATCCACCACGAGCAGCCGTCCCTGATGCAGTTACTAAGTGTAGAACTGCAGGTATTAGAGTCATTATGGTCACAGGAGATCATCCAATTACAGCTAAAGCAATTGCTCGAAGTGTAGGTATTATTACCAGTCCTACAACAGAGGATATTGCCAAACAAAATGGGGTTCTTCCAAGTGAAGTTGATCCTCGACAGGCTACTGCTATTGTAATACATGGGGGTGAGCTACGCGAAATGAGAGCTGAAGATTTAGATGACATTATTTATCACCATAATGAGATAGTATTTGCACGAACTTCGCCTCAACAAAAATTAATTATTGTGGAAGCCTGCCAAAGACGTGGCGAAATTGTGGCAGTAACCGGAGATGGTGTTAATGATTCACCGGCCCTAAAACGTGCTGACATAGGTATAGCTATGGGTATATCAGGCTCAGACGTTTCTAAGCAGGCGGCGGATATGATTCTTCTTGATGATAATTTTGCTTCCATCATAGTTGGTATTGAAGAAGGTCGTTTGATATTTGATAATTTAAAGAAGTCCATAGCATATACTCTTACCTCAAATCTACCGGAGATTACACCTTTTTTGTTCTTCATTTCATTTGATATTCCATTGGCTTTAGGTATAATTGCAATTTTATGTATTGATATTGGAACTGATATGGTTCCAGCAATATCTCTTGCTTATGAAAAGGCGGAGTCAGATATTATGAAGCGCATGCCTCGAGACCCCTATGATCATTTGGTAAACAAAAAGTACGTTTTTTTTAATCTTAAGTTTCAACGCTCGTAAGAACATTTTTTGCAGATTAATTTTTATGGCATTCTTACAAATTGGAGTTATTCAAACAATTGCTTGTTTCTTTACATTTTTTGCAATATTGACGGAACATGGTTTTCCTCTCACAAGACTTCTTGGTATAAGAAATGACTGGGATTCTAAAGATGTCGAAGACTTAATAGATGCATATGGCCAAGAGTGGGTATGTTGTGTAAATATTATGTTAATAAGGGTTTCTAAGCTTGCAGTGGGATACCCTTCGACCTATGTTCTTATGTACATATGTATGTAAGCATATACATACAATTTGTTAACTCTAGCTTTTATAATAGCTGAGATCTGTGCGTTCACACAGACAGACAGACAGACAGACATGGCTCAATCGATTTGGCTTATGATCCTGAGCAAGAATATATATACTTTATGGGGTCTCCGACGCCTCCTTCTGCCTGTTACATACATTTGCACATAGTTAGTATACCTTTTTTGACCATTTTCAATGGTCGAAGGGTATAAAAAAGTCTTATAAGGAATTTTAAAATCAGTAACAAAAGCAACAGTCGCGCGACACTCGACAGAGAGACACCCTTCGACCTATGTTTCGGTGAAGTTTAATTTGTTTGTGATCCTGAGCAAGAATATATATATTTTATGGGGTATCCCATGCCTCCTTTTGTTTGTTACATACATTTGCACAAAGTTAGTATACCCTTTTTTGACCATATTCAATGGTCGAAGGGTATAAAGAGAACCAGTGCAACTCTACAGTCCTGCTCGGATGGTATAAGTGCATGGATTTTCACATTTGCAAAGATTACACAGGCCCACAAAAAAAAAACAAGTTTCATGATCTGGGAATGAGGCATATGCAGTTATATGTATTTTGAGTCGTTGAATACGAACCCGATGTAAGAATTTGCCATTACGTCTGGACTTCCACATAACCTCACAAAACTGAAAAGCTTTAAAATATCCCCCCAAAATATATAGATAAAGATATAGATATAAAAATAGTTTGGGGTCATGATCGGGTCATGCGATATATGTTTCTATATGTTTTTTGGCCTTCCAAATTCGAATCCGAAGTCAAAACCAGCCTATCACGTCTGATTTTCATCCTAACCTAAAAAAGTAAAGGAATCGAACCTGACGTCGCCTTTAATGACAAGTGCTTCTGTGGCAAAAATGTTAGCAACATAATAAACAGAAAAAAACGACGCAACCACTCTTTAAGGTCGAGCTCTAACCCGAACTACAAACTGCAGTTCTTATTGCATCGAACCACACACGTAATGGACACACCAAGACATACTGCACACTTCGGTCAGTCTTCGAAGTCTGCGCAGTCCACAACTCCGTAAACTACTCTGCTAATAATGAAGACCCCCAAGAAAAAAAATGTGGAAACTGTGGAGGAAACTATACGTCAAACTACAAAGGTTGTACGGTTCATATGGAGCTGAGGAGTCTCATTCGACGAGCGACAGCTACTCTACGCGTTAAGAAAATACGGAAAATGCGTATTATAACTCAACTACGCCAGACGTATTTTTCGCCAAAGTAGCCAGTTCATCATTCGGGCCGCTAAATACAACGAAGGACACATACGAAATACACAATCATACACCCAGTGATAGCAATTACATGCATAATAAAACCAGTGTAAATTCACAACACACACCTCTCACAATTGCACACAAATATGATTTTCTAAATTACTTAATCAATTTACTGACCGGATTTTATTAACACCTGCTAAAGCAACTATTCTGAAATCAACTAAAAAAAATGCTGAAATCGTAAAACAAAATAGAGAAGAAAAACCAATGAAAATAAAATACACTATTCTAAATTTATTACCCTATTTTTTAAACTTTATATTTTTTTTTTTTTTTAATTTTTTTTATTATTTATTGAATATTCCCTTTGTTTTAAGAGACTAACAATAAGTATTCAAATCTTAATCTAGCTTAGTTAACTTTCACTTAGTGATAGTGTTTGAGATTAATTCCCTAATAAGTTTATTGCTGGGATGTTAGTTCGTTGCGGTGCAGCCGGCTTTGACTGCATACTCGGATAATTTTTCTTGCGAGGGGATTTGGATGCGTGGTCAGCTTTTCTTGGTATTTCATTTTATTCTCAGTTATTACTTAGATTACTAATTTGATTTTTAGGTCTCTGTGTATGTCTTCGTTCCGAATGTACCACGGCGCACCAGTAATAGTTCTCAGAATTGATGACTGTGCTCGCTGAATATTGTCTATGTTACTTCTGGATGCGTTGCCCCAGAGCTCGGAGCCATAAGTCCATATAGGTTTTAAGACGGAGTTGTATAGAAGAGCTTTGAACTCCAGACTAAGTGTAGAGTGAATATTTATGAGCCAGTGGACGTTCCTTGCTTTAAGTTTGAGATGTATTGTCTTGGCTTCTATAACGCATTTTTGTTTGTTTAAGATAAAGGTAACCTGCTTGTATTTTTGTGTATTTATTGAAATTCTCCAGTCGGCAAGCCATCGTTCTACAGATATTAAGTGTCGGGATAGGAGTATCGTGGTTTTTTTTGGGCATTTGCAACAACTGAGTATCGCGGTATCATCAGCGATCGTAGGAGGTTGTTAAATTGTAGTAAATCCGCCGTATACAGGGTGTATAGGATTGGACCCAGAACACTGCCTTTTGACACTCCAGTTTCGATTGCGCAATCTCGTGAGATGCTTGTATTGCATCTTATTGCAAACACTCTATTGTATAGGTACGATGTGTGTTTTGGGCAAAAGCTTGAATATTTTAAACAAGAGTCCATCTAGCCACACTCTGTCAAATGCCTGGGCGACGTCTAGAAAAATGGCTGTGCAATATTCTCGATGTTCGATGGTTCCATGTTTTTCTCTGAAGCCAAATTGATGTGTTGGAAGTGTGTTGTTTATTTTAAGATGAGGGCTAATTCGCAGGTGTTGCATTTTTTCAAACAACTTTGAGAGACAAGTTAGTAAGCTAATCGGTCTATATGTTGATGGCTGCGTTTTATCTTTTCCTGGCTTTGGAATCATTACTATGGTCGACTTTTTCCATTTCTGAGGGAAGTATCCAAGCTTGGCGATTGCGTTGAACAATAAGCAGATGTGCAGAATAGCACACTTTGGGAGTTCAATGAGCATTTTTGGAGTTATTAAGTCGAAGCCAGGCAATTTTCTTGGCTTCAGTAGTTCTTTGATAACCTTTGCTAATTCACATGGTCGGAATTCAATGGGTTCTTGAGGTTCTAAATTTGCTGCTGTTAAAGGAGGGAGAGTAAATGAGTTGGTAACGGGATTTGGCCGAAATAGCACTGGCTCTCTCCTCATAACTGCGAAACCAGGTGCCAGAGGAACTTCGTAGTGCCATAATTGACTCTATTGGTTTAGGTTTCTGTGAGCTCTCCACAAAAGGGTGCTTAGTGCTGGTAGGAGAGAGTTGCTCGATATATGAACGTTGGCTGTTTACTTCCTCTTCTTTAAGAGCATTGGTAAGCCTGCGTGTGGCTATTTTAAGCATGTGCCTTGTAGTTGGTGATCTATTGGACTGTCACTCCCTTCGTAGGCGTCGTTTATCTAATACCAGCCGCTCGATTTCTCGGTTAGTTCTAATGTAGTTTGGTTTTCCATACGTCACTGGCGGGGTTGAAGCCTTTGCAGCCGAAACTAGAATATTTTCAAGAGTGTCCGTTGACTTGCCTATATCCTCCTTAGTAGATAATGACGGCATTAATTCTATGTGTAAACAGATATAGTTTTTATATCTTGGCCAGTTTGTTCTAAAATTTGTGAGTCTGTAGGGTGGGTCGACTATGAGATTTAGCATATTTAGAAGAACAGGTGAGTGATCTGATGATAAATCTGCTAGTGCTTCGGCGTTGACCGTGCTACGCGGGACTTGTTTAGTAATTATAAACTCGATCAGGTCTGGGATTTTTCTCGGGTCTGCTGGCCAGTATGTAGGCCTGCCCGGGGATACATAGTCTAGCTTGTTTTACGGCTTCGTAAGCGCATTGTACAACTGCTTACCCTTTGGCGTCAGAATTCGAGATCCCCAATGGGTGTGCTTGGCGTTATAGTCACCCGCTGCGATGAATCTGTCACCTAGTATTCCATAAATTGATCCTGAGAGATTGGAAAGCGTGGTGGGCAGTAGACTGCGGCTAGAGTCATTGAACCATTATTGAGTTGTAAGGCTATGCACGTAGATTGTAAGTAGTTTTTGTCAAAATTTTTTAAATGGTGGTGTTTTATGCGATTTCTGATGAGTATTCCAGTGCCTCCATCAGCTTTACCATCTGGATGATTTGCACAATAGAACAAGTATCCTTGTATATGAAATTTGTATTTATTTGTGACGTACGTTTCTGATAGTAGCATTACGTCGATGTTTTTCTCGTTAATGAACTGTCTTATGTATGCCGTGAAACGCCATTTGCGTTCCATAGAGATATCCGTAGGGAAACCATTATGGGGATTTTGAAGATACAAGAAGTTGTATCAGGATATTTTGGATTTTTATGAGGTCTTTCAGAATATTTTGCATGAACGTCATGAAGTCTTTCATGCTTTGCTGTAGGGATAGCATCATAGCTTCGATGATACTTTGTTGAGTTTGTTGGATATTTGTCAATGTATGTTCGGAATGAGCAGTTCTTTTCGGTAGGGCGGGGACTTCTAGTCCGGATTTTAAGGCGCTATCGAAAGAAATTCTAGGAGTAGTGCTTGGGACAGTTAAGGGTGGTTGAAACATCGGTTGCGGAGAGTAGAAATTGGCTTTGTTGTATGTATGTGCTGTGGCAATACGTTTGTTTAGGCGGCTCTTCAATTCTTTTTAAACAACTTAGCCTCTGTAGTTTGCAGTATATTTTCCCCCGCAGTTACTGCATTTCTGCTTCAATGCCCTTAAGTACTACCTGTAGCCCTTTGCAACTTTTTCATTGGTAGGTGTAGTAGTTTTTACCAGCTTAATTTAGGTAATTAGTCACTATACGCTGGTCTGCTTCTGTTTGACTCTGTAGTTTTGTTTCATGAATACTTCCTTTTTTTAAGCGGGATAATGTGGAATTTGCTGTCACCAATCAATGCAACGAGTTTATTTACAAGTGCGTTTGAACTCTGTTCTCGTATGAATATAGGTGGGAGCCTGGTCTTTTCTGGTACCCTACCGTTGTTTCGTTGGGTTGTTCGTTTGCAGAATCAGCCAAGATAGCATATCGGTTTGAGTTGTACTGTAGAGTTTTCATTGCCGTTATTGGCTCGATTGATTTTGGATTGGTTACCCGCCTTATTGCTTTGCGGGCTGAGTTCTCTCTTGATCTGGATGTAGCGATCCATTCCAGTCTGCACAGTCGAAATCGTCTTCTGCTTTTATTTTGGTTTTTCTTTGCATGCATTATTGTTGTTGCCAACGAATGGTCGGTGTTGTTGAGTTATTCATAGTTGGCTCAGCGATAATTAGTTGGGCCGCTGACGAAGTTGTTGTTGTGGTAGCAGTGAGAGTTGCTAGGGAGGTCACTGCACTTGTTATTGCAGTGTTACAGTTACCCGGAATGGTCGTTGGGCGCTTCGAGGGGAGCGGGATAGGAGAGGCGGTCTCATCGCTCCACGACTTGTAGGCCGAAGTAGGCAGAGAGGGAGAGCAAGAACGCGGTTTGTCGTTCGCTGTGGGCAAAAGTTTATTTTTCGAGTTAGTTGCAGGTGAGGGTGCTCGAACAGCGATTTGCGGCGAAACGAAAGAAAAGAATGCATTATTACGTTGTAAAGAGAGCCGGCGTTCCTCTTGTTCACATTGTCGCTGAGTGCGTATGTCGTTTTGATTTATTGTTCTAATTATTTATGTCAGTAAATAATTACTATAGTCAATAAATGTTAGTTGTGCGAACTGCACTTTGCACATTGTGAGTAGATATATATTGGGGGTTCTGGGACAAAAAGTGGAGTGAGTGAATTTCTGGGACAAAAAGTGGAGTGAGGTGGTTTCCGGTAAAAAAGGTACGTGAGGGATAAAAAGGTATGTACGTGAGGTGGTCTCCTGTCACGTAGGTAAAAATTGCCAGGTGTAATATGGGCGCGGGTTCTAGGACAATGGGCGCGGATTCTAGGACAAAAAGTGGAGTGGGTAAAACTGAATGGGGATTCTGGTGCAAAAAGTGGAGTGGTTTAATAAAAATTAATGAGGGTGTGTAAATGAAGGTAATGGGTTGTGAGGAGGGGGATTAGCTAATAAAGGATCGATGAGTTGTTTTGGGTGGATCGGTTATTTGTAGGTCATAATAAGGATAATTAGTATGCAGGGGAGCATGTGAAACTGAGTATGTATGATCGTAGTTGCATGCGCACGTGCCACAGGGTAAATGTGTTCTAGGGTGAGTTGTTTGGGTGGATCGGTTATTTGATCGTGTTTGCATGCGCACGTGCCACAGGGTAAATGTGTTCGAGGGTGTGTGTGTCTGTGCGTGTGCGGTATCTTAAAGATATTTGAGAGTCCGAGAGAAGCGTGTGACTCAAGATATCTTATTAATATTTGACAGTCCGGGAGACCATTGTTCAACAAGTTAATGTGTGCATTGTTCCTTTTGTGCATTGTTAACCTTGATATTTGACACTCCGGGAGACCATTGTTCAACAAGTTAATGTGTGCATTGTCCCTTTTGTGAGGTTAACCGTATTGGTGAGCATGAAAACGATATTGTTATGACTTATGATAAGGGTGTCCTCAAGCATACTAATTGATCGGTACCTTAACCGTGTCGATGATCAAGCATACTAATTGTGTAAACAAAAACATTGTAACCTGTTGTCCTTCTATTCAATGTTATACAATTCTTATTCTTTCCAATCAAAAATGGAAGTCTTCACTGTCAATTCTGATTTACAAGAATTGTACAAGGAGCACACAGAGAAAATAATCCGAAGAATGGATGATTTTATCGCACTACCCAAGTGTTTGAATAGTAAAAAAGCAATAGTGAACGTCAAAAACAATGACGAATACTGCTTCAAATGGACAGCGATTGCTTCGATAAAGGAGGAAGATCAACATGCTAAAAGATGCAGATCATATCATGTGAACATATCTGAACACAAAATCAAAGTGAACAATATTGTTTTGAACTTTGAAGGTTTAGAGTTCCCACTCAATCCTAAACATATCAATAAGTTTATGGATAAAAACCCATTTATCACCGTCAGTATTTGGATATGATCTGGAAAAGGGAAATATAATCGGGCCCATATTCTATCCCAAAGACGTCAAACAACATCACATCAACATCAAGATCACAGGCTGTGGCTCAGAAGTGTAGACAATGGTTCTGCAATATTTGCTTGAACTATTCTTCGAGTCAGGCAGCAGCTAGTCGTCATCACGAGATCTGCAGTAAGAAGGTGTGTCAACTACCGACTGGACAAAATACAGTTCTTCGTTATAAGAACTATCAGAAGGAAGTTAAGGTACCATTCGCTGTCTACGCCGATTTCGAAGCCATTCTTCAACCGAAGAATGATAGTGTGAGTGAGAAAATGTTAGATGTTAATTTACATTTACCTATATCATATGCATACTATATAAAGTATGCATATAATAATGAATTAAGTAGCTTTATGTTAGAAACAAGTGAGAGGGCCAGTTCAGCATTTATAGATAGCTTAGTAGAGAATCTCACAAATATTTATGATAGGTATTTATCAAAAAATGTTCCGATTAAAATGTCTTTTGATGACGAAGTCGAATTTCAGGAGAGCAAGAATTGCTTTATATGTGCAGCACCCCTGTTAGAAGATAGAGTTAGAGATCATTGCCATTTTACAGGTAAATTCAGGGGTGCTGCACACAATTCCTGTAACTTGAAATACAAAGTACCTAATTTTATACCAGTATTTTTTCATAATTTCACTAGGTATGATTCTCACTTGTTTATTAACAAATATACTTGGACAACTTAGCGTAGTGCCCCTCAATAAGGAACAATATATTTCTGTTTCAAAATTTCTTCCAATGTCCGATGGAAAGAAATTAGAAATTCGTTTTCTAGATTCTTTCCGTTTCATGTCATCTTCGTTAGATAAATTAGCGTCTAACCTAGATGATTCGCAAATGTCCGTTACAAGAAATATGTTTAAGTCCGAATCACAGTTTCAGTTGATGCGTAAAAAGGGTGTGTTTCCCTATGAACATTTAATTTCAGTTCATAGACTTGAAGAAACTTTTCTAGCACCAAGATAAGCTTTTTAGAGTAATTTAACTGAATCTGAATGTTCAGAAGAAAGTTATGCACATGTTCTGAATGTTTGGAATACGTTTTCATGTACAACTCTAAAAGATTATCTTGTGAGGTGGGGAAACCCAGCCAACGTACAAACGCTCTATCCCCTTTTCGTTTCCAAATTTTTTGCACTAGATATGTATGTGGGAAATGTGTATTCTTCATATCTTGCTTATAAAACTGTCCCTCAATAGGGTTTCCATTTAGGGTTTCCATATGTAGTTGGAAACGTTCTTTGAATTTTCCGAATTCTAAAAATTTCTGTTGTCCAATTTGGATTATAGCCCTTTTCAAATACATGTTTGTATTTACTTATACGCAAAAGATCACCTTGACGCAAGTTTTTCTCTATAAATATTTTTATATGATTATATGCTGTCTTCAGAATTTTATCCTCATTAGCCTTGGTTACATTAATTGGCTTCTCTTGTATTGTTCTATGCTTTCGATTATTATATACATCAATTAGTTGTTTATATATTTGAACCCACTTATATGATCCATTAAAACTGAACTCACGCCACATGAGTTCTTTCAGTATTCTATTAAAACGTTCAACAATTGATGCCTTTAGCGAACTGAATTCATTCACTATTTCTCGCTTCCTTGATGGTAACATTTTCGTTGTTGTTGTAGTTGACATCATCGTTGACTTCCTTAAACTATTCTTCCCCATTGACTTCTTCTGCTTCATATTCTAATTTAGTTTTAATGATTTGTGAAAGGTTTAACACTTTCTATGCTCTCGGTTTCACTTTTAAGATTAGTGTTAAAGGTAATGCAGTCAAAAATATCTTGTTCTATACCATCCAATTCTTTAATTCGTTTTTGCACAATTGTTTCTAAGTTAGGAATTCTTTTGTTGAAGTCGAGAATGCTTGTCTCAATCTCTGTAATTAATGTTCTTTTCTTATTTTTTTTTGACGTCGTTCGTTAGAAATTGAAGAAGTTATATTTCTTACAACTTTTTCTAGTTCTTCATCAACATACTGTTTTGATGTTAAATCGTTTTCATTTAAGGCTGTTAGACAATTTTTAAATATTTTCTTCCGTCCATTCAGATTATCATCAGAGTCTTTGAATAAAACTTCATATTTTCAACAACCGAACTTATCAAGTGACATGTTGAATATGATTGTAAGTAGCAATTGAATATTATATTTAAATTTTTCATTACATTTTATGGGGCGTTATTATAACTTCTGGATATTCTTCATCTCTTTTTTCATTTATTATAATACTTTGATAATCAGGAGATTGACCATATGCATTTTTACCCAGAATCAGCGAACCATCTATTTGTATTTTACAGCAGGTTTTTTTAAATCTTTGTTCACAAAACTAGTTTAGTAATTCATTTTTCTCGATAATTGTATTAATAACTCTATCGAGATTTGCCATTTTTGATTCGTTTTTGTTGTACATTTATATGTCCGTCAATATCAAGATATACACCAGTTAGGTTTTCAAGTTATCTTTTGATAATTGAAGAAAACAGTCTATTACTTCTTATTAACCTACCTTCTGTTACTAATCGTCGTATTATGTTTGGTGTCACGTTTCTTTTCAAACTAATCAAGTACGATATTGATTCTCCAATTCTGCTTAACCAAATTAATTTTTGTATTCCTTCTAAAGTAACTCGTAATTTTTCGCCACTTTCCTTGGACTTTTGTCATAACAATTATAGCTTGCATGATCCCTTTCGAGTTCTCTGTGCTGATTACAATAGACTGGTTAGAGTTTTCAATTCAAAGTCCTCCCTTAATTCGATCAAACTATCCATTCTTAACTACTTAACAATTAACAACAATTAAAACTAATCCACCGATCTGATTGGGTTTTTTTCTGGGTTTTCCCCAATCCCTTTGCAACAAATGTTGGATCGTTCACTTTTTATTATCCCAGTTTTAAAGATTAAATTTTCTATTTTAATTTTTTACATTTAATTTTAATTTAAATAAAATAAATTATTAATAATCTTTTAATTCTAATTCAATTTTTATTCTTAATATTTATTGTAACTTTTCCTAGTCGACTGCCATTAGTCGACATTAAATAAATAAATAAATAAATACTCGAAAATGACCAAACTTGTCAATAGACATTTTGATAATAATTGAATTGTCTGGATAACTACTGTATTATTAGTATATTATTTTCTCTTCACGCAACTCTTCTGTTATTGATAGAATTTCATTGCTATGATTGTTATTACCAGCAGCTTGTGAATCTATTAAAAGTTGTAATCGTCCAACTAATTCGTTAACGTTATTCCAATAGACATAATTTGGTGTCTCCTGTTTTAACATCATAAGCATACTTCCATCAACACCCCCTCCTTTCTTGGTTTGAATTGGTGGTTTTATTATTGTTGTTGTTGACGATATCAAGGGTTTAATAATTCTCGAATATTTAAATGCGGGAGTTCCTTTAATTTGTTTTTTCGGATCATAATCTCTTCTATGTACACTCGTTTCTCTAAAATCTCTTTATATGAAACTAAATCAGTTTAAGAGTAATTCGTTGGATTGTTATGAAAAATTAGCGAGTATAAACCAAATGTAAGAGGCCTAGTACTCTCACTTGAAATTATAATTTTTTTTTTTTTTACTTCTAGTTGTTTGTTACCCAACTTTAGTTTTGATTTAGACCCTGTTGGACCATAAACCTTATCCAAAAGATAATCATTTAAAAGTTTATTTCTACTTAAATTAATATTGTCAGGTATTTGATCTTAATTATGTCGCTTACTCTCTTCCAACTGTTTTTTCCTGTGTTTGCATTGGTGATTGTTTTAGCAATAGCAGCACTACCAGAAGCAAGGCTACCTAGAGCGCTGTGAGCAGTTAAAATGGAAACAAGTGGTAAAAACCCTCCAATTTTCGGTACATCAAGTCTAATGGTTGCTTTGAAAATGTTCTTGATTTGCAGTTTACAACGTCTTTTCTTATTGTTCTTATTATTTTTTCCCCCTTCTTCCTTTTTCTCATACCCATTCCAAATTTCCTTTTTGCTTTCATTATATTTGTAACAAAATATGCAGACGATTTTTCTCCTAAACTAGAATCTTTTGCATTTACACGTTCCCAAGCCCTGTTTATCAACTCTTTATCAGCCTCGTATCGTTCACTTAAGTCTTTATGCTAAGAATAAGCGATATCGTGTATTCTACAAGCCTCATCCAATTTATTTATTCCTCGATCGCCTCGTGCCAAACGTTTAGATAACTTTGTAAAAACTATTTAAAAAAACCTGCTGTATAACTTT
This sequence comes from Zaprionus davidi, assembly GCA_018903715.1. Taxonomy (NCBI): domain Eukaryota; kingdom Metazoa; phylum Arthropoda; class Insecta; order Diptera; family Drosophilidae; genus Zaprionus; species Zaprionus davidi. Next base: position 23,504 of record JAEIGL010000113.1, on the reverse strand, counting down.
TTATAAAAGCGTTTACCCATTTTATTTGTTGTTTAATCGATGAGCATTTCTCATTGAATGAAGTAAAGTGTGTGAGTGACAATGCGTTTAATAAAACAAAAACAAGATATTTGTATTAGAAACATTGAGAGTGGTAATGACGGTCAATCACTGTCTCAAAGATTACCACGTCATAGCCGCCTCTTACCTAATACAATAAGAGCACTTGTTGTTGGACCATCCAACTGTGGTAAAACTAATCTAAGGCTCGGCTTAAGGCTCGGTTTAAAATTTGAGAACATTTATCTATTCTCAAAGAGTTTATATCAACCCAAGTACGAATGTTTGGAAAAACTAGAGAAACCGATAAAAGGTATGGGGTACTATACTTTCTCGGAAAATGAAACAGTTTTACCACCCAACGATGCTAAAAATAATTCAATTATGATTCGATGATGTTGCATGTGAAAAACAGAATAATATCCGTTCATATTTCTGCATGGGTCGTCATAATAATATTGATTCATTTTACTTATGTCAAACCTATACACATATCCCGAAACACCTAATTCGTGGTAACGCAAATATGATAATAATGTTCAGACAAGATGATTTAAATATGCGACATATTTACCGAGACCGCATTAATACAGATATGAGTTATGATTCGTTTCTGAAAATGTGTCCAAAGTGTTGGACGGATAAATACGGTTTTCTGTTAATAAGCAAAGATAATGATATAGACAAGGGACGGTATAGAAAGGGTTTCAATCAATTCATAGTCAATTGAGAATATAAGATGATATATTGATTGAGCGAAACACAAATTTTTTCCCGCCAAATTTTTTCATATGAACTAGAAGATATTTACGATTTTTTAAATAAACCAATTACTAGCAGATGGTCTTGATAACAGATTCAAGATAGAAAGCTATCATAATACACTTAAAGTGCATATTACTACAAGCACAGAACCTATTTATTTTAATAAAAATAGGTCAATTAGAAATTTATTTGGATTTAATAAGAGAATATTAGAAGCAGATAAAAAAATAACATATGTTTCTGACCAACCTGTAAACATTTTTAAAATAAATACAATACGCTTGGTGTGTAATATTGTAAGTGGTACATACATTGATGGCGGTCAGGATCATGCATTATATGAATTTGGTATAATTGTACCACCAGGGTATAAAATGAGTGCAACCCCTAATAATCTAATTTATTTACCAGTCAACACTAGAGAGATAAGAACTCTTTCTATACACATAACTGATCAAAACGGTGATTTAATAAACTTACGAGGTGAAAAATATATAATTTGTATGCATTTAAGACTAATACAATGATTGTATACAATAAAAGAGCAGAAACTTACATTCCGAAATCCACTTCCATTCGAAAAGTTAAACGAAGAGGTTCAAAGAGGAAAACCAATAAGCTAACATAAAAAATAAATTGCTTCTAAAATCATTGGGATACAAGCTTCGATTTTAATAACAAACATAATAATATAGAGAAATCATTATGATAATGAATGAAGTATTAGCTGTTCGAGAAAAAACCTACTCTGACGAAACTATATGAAAAAAAAGTGTATCTTACCTAATCACCATACTAACAATCATTTATATATTGATAGAACAAGATTTGTTGATACTACTTCTACAATTGAGAACTATGTATCTTTGAATGAACTGGAGAGTAAGAGACTTTACAATTCTGGATGGACTGGATCTGGAGACTTCACTTCACAAATTTATTTTGAATATTCTGTTCCACTAAAAAATTTACTTGGGTTTGCTGATTTTAAGAAAGTTATATTAAACTGCAAGCATGAACTAGTACTTTTGATATCTAAAAATATGAATGAAGTTTATGATGAAGGCCACGCTGGTAATAATTTAAGACTGGAAATGTCGAGTATAACATGGAAAATTCCTCATGTAACCCCCAGTGATTCAGCTAAAATTAAATTGTATGATATAATAAAAAGCGGTGCTAATCTTCCATTAGCATTTCGTAGTTGGGATACCATAGGGATAGGGTTAATATCCTAAACTTAGTCAGGGTACACATCAAATTTGGAATGTTAAACTAGCTGCTAATCGTGAACGACTTCGATTCGCATTAATTGCGTTTAAAGACGGAAATAAGTTTATCACAAACAATTTAACCAATCTAAAAAAAAGTCTATCTAAATTCTGAAACATATCAAATTGATCAAAATGAAATGGTAAAATCTGGTCCCATTGATATTAATATATCAGCAGAGCTTAGTGCTACATCTAATGAAAGTGCACAGCTATATTGCATACTCTTACATGATCGGTTAGTTGAATACAACCCGTTGAATGGATTAGTTCACCGCATTGTTTAACGGATATTAACGAGAACAATCAGCAATAACAACAACATGTGTGAAGAAATTGTATCAATTGATATTTAAGGGTTCTACGGAAACAATAAAAAATTTATTTTAAAAGAAATTGGAGTTGTTTTTAGTAACACAAACGTTAACACACTCAATTCTCATTTCATAATACATTTCCCTTTAAATTCATATATGCATTCAAACTGAGGCTCAGTTTAAAACACGACTTCGAGGAAGGAAGCAGAAGATCATAAAGCCTACAAAGCAACGAAGAAATCTAGTAACAGCAGCAACATGAACGCAATAACAATTAAGAAGTTTCTGAACCTGTATTATGATATCATTCACCATCATGATCTGAAACAGATCAAAGAAGTCCAATCATACATGAAGCTGGCGGAAAAATCTCCATACCAGATGTCAATACATGGAAGTCATAGAACTTCATGTCCATGGTCTTTCAACGAGGCAACAGAAGCACCAGATACCTATGCATGCAGCACAGAAAAATTTCTGATAAACGAGGCTGAAAAAATTATGAATCATTATAATAAACTAAGCTTAAGATTCATAAAATAAAAAATTTTAGTTAAACTCTTTAACTGTTGTTGTCGTTTACCAGTTTAGATATAGCTGTTTAGCTGTTTAGATATAGCTGTTTAGCTGATTAGCTGGTTAGCTGTTTAGATATAGCTGTTTAGCTGTTTAGATTTAGCTGTTTAGCTCTTTAGATATAGCTGTTTTGCTGTTTAGATATAGCTGTTTAGCTGATTAGCTGTGTACGATTTTACATAACCGCAGAAAATCGTACGCTGCAGATGACATACGCATACACTGCTATCTTAAGCAGATAGGGGCAGGTTACGTTTCACACGTACCTAAATCAACAGTGACCCTTTACTGATATGTACTGACCCTCGCTGATATGCATACGGACACAACACCGTTCACTGATATGCAGGCGGACTTAGTAAATAATGACCGTTTATCTTTATGCATGCAGATGCACGATTTCGCACCATCTCCATGACATAAAGCAGCAGATATCATAAGACCTAAATAAATAACAGGTGTCTTTTATTATCATGTATGTAACCTATGTAAATACTTAGCTTGTAAGAAACATGTATATAAAGCCTACAAGAACGAAAGTTAAATCAGTATGAAAAGTAACTCTCACTTGATTACTCAATTTACTCCGCAGCCTAATTTGTTTTGTACTTATTACGGCGACCTCTGCCACATGGTTATGCACCTGGGGCAAGCAAAATTAATATAAAACATTAAGATTACAGTTGATATTACTCCGACGTTGAGTGATACCAATTCAAATCTAAACATTTGGTGACCCCCGACAAGGACTCCTTTTGAAGTTGTCAACCAGGCGACAAGGATTCATTCTGAAGTTGTCAACCAGGCGACAAGGCTTCAAGATCCCGACGCTGGACCAAAGAAGTAGTCAACTAGTCGACAAATTTAGATAAAACAAAAACATTTGTTAATTTTTTACTGTTAGAAAGAACACGGTGTGAGTCGAGTCACATCCGAAAAAATACCTCTTAAAGTTCTGACAACAGTTAATAAATTAAAAATGGCCACATCAAGCATCAATAATTTGCTGACACAGCAATCACAAATCGGCGAGGAGATCCAGAAAGTTATACGTAACTTCAAAAAGGATCCCGCCGAAAGGAAAACACATCCAAAGTACTTCAGCGAGAGAATCGCAGCTCCACCAGCAAAATTTTGACTTAAATGATGAAAAAATTCGCACGATTTTGCAAGGAGCAACGGTGGAACATGAGTACTTCAGTGGGAAGTATTTTGAAGTTATAAAAAGCGTAGCGAGTGAATATATAGATATATTCAAGAAACAAATGCATGTTCTGGAAATGGACGCTGAATCCATGACATCATCGGATGAAAGCGAGATCCAGCCCATGATTCGGGAACAAGTTTTGCTCGACAGTCTTGAGCGCCTCATGAACATGATGACTAAAGAAACTCAAGCTGGTTTCAAGCCAATAATAGCACAATATTGGAATGATATTCAAAATATCCATGTGCAAATTTATAAGAGGTTTGCAGACCCAGTTAGTCTCGGTTACAACCCTACAAATTACCTTAGGGCCGAGATGGCTGTGGTCATAAACCTAGCAGCATGTGATGTAAATATATCACAGGTGAGGGAGCCTCCAATACCATCACAAGCCGCACTTACACTACCAAAGGTATCAATTCCTAAATTTGATGGAGACTACCGAAACTGGTAACAATTTAGAAAAATGATTCATGAAGCCACTTCAATACCCCTTATTCAAAAAATGTGGTATCTAAAAAATCATGTAATTGGTGATGCAGAAAGACTCATACGCCATCTCTCACTGACTGAAAACAATTACACCACAGCATGGAATATGCTGGAAGAAACATTTAATAACAAGCGAGTGCTCAGTACTGCACTAATACAGAGTTGACTAGATCAACCCACAACGACTAGTAACGATCCAAACTCTGTGAAGGCAATGCATGATAACATTAAAGAAACGTTATCAGCGCCTAACAACATTGGGATACCGACAAACCAATGGGACCCACTTCTACTATGCATTCTTACAAGGAAGATAGATAGACAGAATCATGTTTTGTATGAAAAATCCATACAAAATACACGGCAAAATCAGTCGATCAGTGAATTCCTCACATTCTTGGAGCAAATGTTCCTAACATTGGAAGCCATTAACACAGACAAATATAAAGTCAAACACAACACGTGTGCTTCAGTAGGAGCTGAACACAACTTTATATGCTACTTCTTTAAAAAGCCGAATCATAGCATTTTTAAATGTAATGATTTCTTAAAACGAACAGCAGCAGAACTTTTAAATTGGGTACAGAAACAGAAACTCTGTGCAAAATGCTTCCGCTCAGAGCATCCAACAAGTTATTGCTCGAAAAGAGACTGTTTTAAGTGTAACAAAAAACATAACACGTTATTACACTTAGAATTAAAACCTGAAAACACAACAGCTGCTACCGCAAGTGGACAACAATCAAGTTATATTCTGTTAGCCACTGCCCGAGTTACGATTCAGGGCAACAATGGACAAAAGGCTGAATTTAGAGTTCTCCTAGACTCAGGATCTCAAATAAACGCCATATCAGAACGAGTTGTGAAGACATTGGTACCTTAAATCAATACACTCGACGTTAAAAATCAATGGGAATGGAGGAAAGGTTCACACTTCCAATGCTCGCATCAATGTCATGCTGAAATCAAATTATGGAGATTTCAGTTCTAGGTTGGAAGCAATGGTTTTGCCAAACATTGTGAATGACCAACCAACGCGTAATATCTGCCCCGTTAGTTGGAAATTGCCACAGAATATTACACTGGCAGATCATCACTTTGGAAAACCAGGAAAAATAGACGTTCTCCTAGGAGCCGAACACTATTTCGAAATCCTGAATAAAGGACAAGTATCATTAAAAAAGGGATTACCCATGCTTCAAAGCACTAAACTTGGATGGATCATCGCGGGAAGAATTCAAAATAAGGCCTGAACATCATCAACATGTGCGATGCTTACTGAACAGGAAAAGGTCGACGAACAACTAGCTAAATTCTGGGAATTGGACAATCTCCAGACAAATGGTCCTTGTCTTTCGCCGATGGACTAGAAATGTGAGCGGCAATTTGAGCAGAATACACAAATTGCCAAAGATAAAAGGTTGATTGTTCGCCTACCAGTAATGGAGGAGGCATCAGCGTTGGGGGAGTCTCATGACATAGCGTCAAGAATATTCCTATCATTAGAAAAACGGCTACAAAAGGATTCAACGCTAAAGCAAGGGTACATTCCATTCATGAAGGAGTACGAAGATCTTGGACATATGAAACAAGTGCCAACAAAACATATACCGAAACAACATTACTTCATACCCCATCATTGTGTACTCAAGCCAGATAGTCAAACCACAAAGTTGAGAGTAGTATTTGATGCATCAGCCTATGAGGAGTGCAGCATTAAAACACTGGGAATTACATGGAACCCTAATTCGGACAAATTATGCTGTACAACACAAACTAGCAAGAAGGAAATAATAACAAGGCGAGATGTTGTCTCGGAAATCTTCAAAATATTTGACCCACTGGGAATATTTACGCCAGTGGTAATTAAAGCAAAAATATTCATGCAAGAACTGACTAAACAAGGATATCAGTATGATGAAGAATTACCACAACTACTGCAGAAGGAGTGGAAGCAATATCCAGAGGATCTCAAGGTTCTTAACGAAATAAAAATTGACAGACATGTCTATAAGAAGCAAGTTCCTGTCCAAAAGGAAATTCACACATTTGTAGACGCATCAAAAAAGGCATATGCGGCGGCAATGTACATTCACTCCATTCACAAGGATAAACGAATAAGCGTTCAACTATTATGCGCTAAATCCAGACTAGCACCGTTAAACGCTATTACACTTCCTCGATTGGAATTAAAGGCTTCTAGGAGCAGAAATAACGAGCACAGTTAAGGAACAGCTATCCTTGGAGATCATACCTACGTATTACTGGTCTGATTCAGAAATAGTACTATCCTGGATCAATAATAAAAAAACGATTAAAGATAAATTCGTTGCTACCAGGATAACAACTATTCAAGGTACGTCCATACAAAAGGAATGGAGGCATATCCCAAGCGCACACAACGCTGCTGATGTCGCATCAAGAGGAATAACTGCTTGAAAGTTCAAGGATCACAGCTTGTGGTTCTATGGTCCTCTATTTCTGCATGGACCTCCATCGACATGGCCATCGCCGTTTGTAGTAAAGGGAACTGAATCATCCAAGGTAGTCCCTGAAGTCATCTTAGCAGCAACTAAATCAGAAAAATTGATTTACTCAATCAATCATGGAAACTCATATAACAAATTGTTGAGAATAGTTGCATATATGATGCGTCATCGAAAATGGCAAGCCAACGAGGTACTACAATTGAAAGAAATAAATGAAGCCCAGAAGATAGTTATTCGGAACATTCAATAAAATGGCTTCATGGCAGAATTTAATGATCTCAAGAAAAATCGTGAAGTGGACAGACACAGCAGCTTAAATGCTCTAGCACCATTCCTCGATAATGAAAACATTATTCGAGTGGGTGGAAGACTAGAAGCAGCAGATATCACATTTGACGCAAAACATCCCATGCTGCTGCCATACAATGATCCGATTACAAAATTGATATTTGAGCAAGGTCATAAGGATAACATGCATTGTGGACCTCAAGCTCTTTTAGCAGCAATGCGGCAAAGGTACTGGGCCATTAAAGGAAAAACAGTAGCCCGGAATATCGTGCAAAATTGTGTAAGATGCACAAGAGCAAAACCAAGATTAATCCAACAAATCATGGGAAATCTACCACCGTTAAGAGTCACTCAAGCAAGACCATTTCTTAATGCTGGGGTGGACTATTGTGGACCGATGAAGATTCACTATAAACTCCGTGGAAAGCAACCACATGTAGCATATATTGCCATATTCTGCTGTTTTGCAACAAAGGCAGTGCATTTGGAACTCGTAAGCGACCTTACGACCGATGCGTTTTTAGCGGCTCTACGAAGATTCATCAGTCGACGTGGGAAGTGTCAGACTCTGCATTGTGACAATGCAACAAACTTCGTGGGAGCCAGCAACAAGCTCAAAAAACTGGAAGAAGCAATTCAGTCAGACAAGGCAAAAAAGGCCATTATCGAGAGCTGCAATCAAAAGGGAGTAAATTTCAAATTTATTCCTCCCAGAGCACCTCACTTCGGCGGACTATGGGAAGCAGCAGTTAAATCAGCCAAGCAACTACTACTAAAGAATATCATATCTGTTAAACTAACATATGAAGAATTGGAAACAATAGTAGTCGAAATTGAAGCAATATTGAATTCTCGACCACTAGTGCCGATGTCATTTTATAATAGGAGAACCATTGACGGCGCAAGTAGACCATGAACCATCACAACAACCTACTTCATTAGGACAAAGATGGACATCAGTATCCAAGGTCAAACATCAGTTCTGGTCACAGTGGTCAACGGACTACCTACAGCAACTCCAAGGACGGCATAAATGGCAAAAAATCATATGCTAATTTTAAGAAGGCAGGCTGGTGCTAATAAGAGAGGACAACACACCAGTTCTGCATTGGTCAATGGGACGTGTAATCAATGCAATCCCTGGAAAGGATGGCTTCGTTCGAGTTGTTGAGTTAAAAACAGCAAGAGGCATCTTCAAAAGGGACATCCAACATATCGCCCCACTATTTCCGGAAGAAGAACCAGATCACAAACATCCGATTGAAGATAAGGAGCAAAGCAAAGAAGAAACAAAACCCAAGCGACGGCAATTAAATATGCCATCACTGACAACGACTTTGTTAGTTATGATGTTGTTAGTGCCACTCGCAATGGCTCAATCAATCAACATAACCCAGTTTGGACGAAAACCAGGGATCTTCTTTGAAAAGATTGGCACTACTCAACTTACAACATCAGACTGGACCATTGTGGCATATTACGATCTAAAACCGTATTGGCAAGATATGAAAACCTTCTCCATGGGAACGAAAATAATGGGAGAAAAGTGTTTTATACTTGAACAAATGGAAGCGTGCAAAAGTATGTATCAACACTTTAAGCACATTGAGGAAGATCTTCAGGCAGAAAATTCCTTGCTAGCAAAATCTAGAGCACGACGAGCACCGTTGGACATCATTGGAAATATAGCAAATAGCTTATTTGGAGTCTTAGATTCGGAATACGCACTTGAAATGTCAAACACCATCATGAAGGTAAAGAACAACGAAGATCACTTATTAAAACTTCTCGAGAATCAAACCACATTAATCGACTCAACAATAAATGTGATACGGCGAGACGAGATTTCCAATTCGAAGAGGCTTACTAGCATTGAAGCCTTTATGGCAGATGCAAAAAGAGAAATGAATCACTTCCAGTCATTCCAATTGTATGCTACCCTTACGACTCAATTAACGCTCATCGCAACAAATCTTCAGAGAATGCAGAGCGAGATCATTAATGTGTTAACGGATATTCGTCATAACACAATAAGTCCGACATTAATATCACCACGACAGTTAAAGCAACAACTAGTCAAGATACTAGAGCACCTAAAGGGTAAGCAAATGTTACCAACCAACTCAGACAATATGCTCATGCTCTACAAAATGATGAAGGCTGAAGGAACTATAGTGAACGATCATGTAATTATTAAGATTACACTTCCGTTAGTATCCACACAAGTACTGGATATATTTAAGCTCATTCCGATCCCATCAATAACCAATAAAGGATTAATCAAGTTTGAGATTAATTTTCCATTTATTGCCGTCAACAACCACAGAGACGCCTTTGTAGAACTGACAGAAACGGATTTCAAAACCTGCTACGCAAGAGACGTTGATGATTTCGTGTGCCATAATAAGCAAATAATGTTCTCAACTGAAACTAGTTGTGAAATGCAATTATTTCACAACAAAACAGACTCTTCGTGTCATTTAACACATTCAAACAAAACCTTAATATGGTCTAAAATGCACACACGAAATCATTGGATATTTGCGATAAAGTCTCAGATTCAATTATCAGCGGTATGCCCTGATGGAGCATCAAATATTATTCTACAAAATGCTGGAATAATAAGTATAACGGCTGGATGCACACTTCGAAATTCAATGATGACTTTGACTAGTCAAGACAAAATAAAAACGATTATTCATTCATCATTCGCTCGTTTTGGAGACGTGACAGAAGCCAATAAAACAACAACAGCACAACCTGACACCACACTAGCGAAGGAAGAGTTGACGCAACATTACATCGACTTACAACAACTACGAAAGAAACTGTTCCCAAGCAACACCTTTCAATTACCTCAAGAGATTGAACCGATTAAACATCATCACATCGCATTATACGGTGGACTGTTGTTCATGATGATCATGTCCATAATCCATATTGGAAACAAATACTACAAAAGAGGGACAACCACCAAATCAGCTCCACCAACCGAAGAGAACCTACATCAATTTAGAATCAATATCGACGATTCTTGAACATATGTTCAACGGCCGGGAGGATGTACGATTTTACATAACCGCAGAAAATCGTACGCTGCAGATGACACACGCATACACTGCTATCTTAAGCAGATAGGGGACAGGGTATGTTTCACATGTACCTAAATCAACAGTGACCCTTTACTGATATGCACTGACCCTCGCTGATATGCATACGGACACAACATATACTAACCGTTCACTGATATGCAGGCGGACTTAGTAAATAATGACCGTTTATCTTTATGCATGCAGATGCACGATTTCGCACCATCTGCATGACCCATAAAAAAAAAAATTCAGCAGATATACATTAGGACCTAAAGTAAATAACAGTTGTCTTTTATTATCATGTAGGTGTTAACCTATGGTAAATACTAGGTTAAGTAAATGTATGTATATAAACCCTGCAAAAACGAAAATTAAATCAGTATGAAAAGTAACTCTCACTTGACTACTCAATTTACTCCGCAGCCTAATTTGTTTTGTACTTATTACGGCGACTTCTTCCTGCCACATGGGCAAGCAAAATTAATATAAAACATTAAGATTACAGTTGATATTACATATCAAAATTCAAATCTAAACAAGCTGTTTAGCTGGTTAGCTGTTTAGATATAGCTGTTTAGCTTGTTTAGCTGTTGTTGTTGTTCTTGTGCCCGTAGTTTGCGAGGGCCATATTTCCTGTAGCACAAAGACATTGAGATGAGTTTTTATGCTCACCTGGGTTTGGCTAAAATTAGATATAAACATCGTTAAAAATTCCACAAGTTGATGTCATTGCATAGTCCGGTTACCTATTTCTTTTTTTTTTTTTTTGGGGGGGTTTTTTTTTAAGGGGGGTTTTTTTTTTTTTTTTTTTTTTTTTTTTTAGGTAATTTTTTTTTTTTTTTTTTTCCCCCTCCCCCCCCTCCTTTTTTTTTTTTTTTTTGTGTTCTTTCTTTGATGGAGCTGAGGTTGTTGGAAATTTACCCAATATTTTTTTGGTTTTGTCATCTGCAAGGCGGTTATTTTGGGGGCTTTCCGTTTAAATTTCTTTATTATGTCGTTTACCACTAGGTTCCACAGTAGCGGCGACAGCACTCCGCCTTGTGGCGTGCCTCTGTGTGCTGCTTTGGTTGTGGTGGTGGTTCCCCATTCGGCTCTTACTCTTATGCAGCTCAATAGATTTCCTATCCAAGATTTTACAGCGTCGTGGGTTTCTGCAGCTCTCAGGCTTCGCATGATCGCTTCCGTAGATACATTGTTGAATGCACCTGAGATGTCCAGCAACGCTCCTAAGGCGAATTCCTTGTGGTGTAGGGCTTTTTCGATGTAGCGCTGTTTCCACCGATTTTCCTTTTGTGTAGGCGTGTTGATTGGATTCTACGAGTCGGTTCATGCCTTCTCTAATATGTAGATCCAGAATTTTTTCTACGGTTTTAAGTAGGAAAGAAGTGAGACTTATCGGTCTGTAGTCTTTCGGTTGCATGTGACTGCATTTTCCTGCTTTTGGAAGGAACACAACACGTGCTGTCCTCCAGGGTACAGGTACATATGCCAGTCTTAGACATGCTTTGAATATTGTTTCCAGCCAAGGAGTGACATTCTCTTTGGTCTTCTGCAGCATGGCTGGTATTATGCCATCTAGCCCAGGGGATTTGTAGCTCTCGAAGGATTCTATGGCCCACTGGATTTTATGTTGCGTGATTATATTACCAGGTATGTCAGACACTGGGTTCGTGTGCACTGATTGTTGTGTATCTAGAAGGGCATTAGTCGCTTCCTTACTGCTATTCGTCCATTGGCCATCGCTAGTTCTTAGTTGGCTCTGATCTCCATGAGTTCCTCTTGGCTGTCTGGACCTTTTTCTTGAAGTCACGGAGCCTTGTCCTGTATTCGTCCCATACAATATCTTCGTTAGCTTGTTTGGCTAGTTTGAAGATTTCTTGTAGGTCGGTGCGTTGTGCCTTCAATTGTGGGTTCCACCAGGGTGGTCTTTGTTTCCTTCTTGTTATTGAGGTCTTGCACGCAGCATTAAAAGCTAATCAGCTAAACAGCGATATCTAAACAGCTAAACAGCTAATCAGCTATACAGTTAAACAATAACAACAACAACAGCTAAACAGCAACAACAGTTAAACAGTAACAACAGTTAAAGAGTTTAATTAATTTTTTATTTTATGAAACTTAAGCTTAGTTTATTATAATGATTCATAATTTTTTCAGCCTTGTTTATCTGAAATTGTTCTGTGCTGCATGCACAGGTATCTGGTCTTTCTGTTGCCTCGTTGGAGACTCTCTGTCACCACCTAACCTCAGCTTTTAACGCTACGTGCAAGACTTCAATAACAAGAAGGAAACAAAGACCACCCTGGTGGAACCCACAATTGAAGGCACAACGCACCGACCTACAAGAAATCTTCAAACTAGCCAAACAAGCTAACGAAGATATTGTATGGGACGAATACAGGACAAGGCTCCGTGACTTCAAGAAAAAGGTCCAGACAGCCAAGAGGAACTCATGGAGATCAGAGCCAACTAAGAACTAGCGATGGCCAATGGACGAATAGCAGTAGGGAAGCGACTAATGCCCTTCTAGATACACAACAATCAGTGCACACGAACCCAGTGTCTGACATACCTGGTAATATTATCACGCAACATAAAATCCAGTGGGCCATAGAATCCTTCGAGAGCTACAAATCCCCTGGGCTAGATGGCATAATACCAGCCATGCTGCAGAAGACCAAAGAGAATGTCACTCCTTGGCTGGAAACAATATTCAAAGCATGCCTAAGACTGGCATATGTACCTGTACCCTGGAGGACAGCACGTGTTGTGTTCCTTCCAAAAGCAGGAAAATGCAGTCACATGCAACCGAAAGACTACAGAGCTTTCCTGCTTAAAACCGTAGAAAAAATTCTGGATCTACATATAAGAGAAGGCATGAACCGACTCGTAGAATCCAATCAACACGCCTACACAAAAGGAAAATCGGTGGAAACAGCGCTACATCGAAAAAGCCCTACACCACAAGGAATTCGCCTTAGGAGCGTTACTGGACATCTCAGGTGCATTCAACAATGTATCTACGGAAGCGATCATGCGAAGCCTGAGAGCTGCAGAAACCCACGACGCTGTAAAATCTTGGATAGGAAATCTATTGAGCTGCAGAAGAGTAAGAGCCGAATGGGGAACCACCACCACAACCAAAGCAGCGCACAGAGGCACGCCACAAGGCGGAGTGCTGTCGCCGCTACTGTGGAACCTAGTGGTAAACGACATAATAAAGAAATTTAAACGGAAAGCCCCAAAGATAACCGCCTATGCAGATGACATAGCCATAATTATTGTGGGTAAATTTCCAACGACGTTCAGCTCAGTCATGGACAGTACACTGAAAGAAGTACTGAAGTGGGCGATGGATGCGGACAAGACGGATCTAATTCTCTTTACCAAGAGATAAAAGATACCGCAATGGACTCCGCCGTCTATAAACGGGGCCGTGCTCAAGCCAAAAAAGAGCGTGAAGTATCTAGGAATAGTATTGGACAGCAAGTTGAGCTGGAAGACCAATGTCGAGGAAAGGGTAAAGAAGGCCACAAGTGCACTATATGCATCGCAAATGATGCTAAGTAGCACATGGGGCTTGTCTCCCAAACTGATGCACTGGATCTTCATCTCAATTGTTCGTCCAATACTACTCTACGGTGTCCTAGTATGGTGGAAGGCCACTAAGAAATCCACATACCTCTTGACAATGGAAAGGGTACAGAGACAAGCACTGATGTGCATTACTGGAGCACTGAGATCTACTCGAGCAAAGGCCTTGGAGATAATACTTGGAGTTCTCCCTATCGACATACAAACTACTAGTACAAAAGACCGCACAACGTCTCTGTGCTACAGGAAATATGGCCCTCGCAAACTACGGGCACAAGAACAACAACAACAGCTAAACAGCTATATCTAAACAGCTAACCAGCTAAACAGCTTGTTTAGATTTGAATTGGTATCACTCAACGTCGGAGTAATATCAACTGTAATCTTAATGTTTTATATTAATTTTGCTTGCCCCAGGTGCATAACCATGTGGCAGAGGTCGCCGTAATAAGTACAAAACAAATTAGGCTGCGGAGTAAATTGAGTAGTCAAGTGAGAGTTACTTTTCATACTGATTTAATTTTCGTCTTTGCAGGGTTTATATACATACATTTACTTAACCTTATTTTCTTACGCCTGCGCATTCAACACCTATATAGACTCGGTGTTGAATACCGAGAGAGTCAGTCGCGATCGGGCATGCGCACGGAGAACATCGTGAACAAGTGAAAAGAATTATTTACCGCGAGAAAACATACCCACTGTACACATCCTGCGTGAAATATTTTTTTTTTTTTTGTGGGATTATTTCGCAAAAGTGAATATAAGATGGTGCGAAATCGTGCATGTGCATGCATAAAGATAAACGGTCATTATTTACTAAGTCCGCCTGCATATCAGTGAACGGTTAGTATATGTTGTGTCCGTATGCATATCAGCGAGGGTCAGTGCATATCAGTAAAGGGTCACTGTTGATTTAGGTTATAACCAAATAAACTTATAAATGCTTAACGCAAAATAGATCAATACAAGCTGTAACGATAAATAAAAATGCCCAAACATTGGTAAATAGTTACAATAAAGTCAGAGAACTGATACAACAGAATAGAAAGAATTTAGACAGTAAACAGTGTGCTAAAGTTTCGGAACTACTGCTGGCATTAAGGGAAAAATTAATATTAATAAAAAATAAATTCAGCCTCCAGATAGAAATATCGACTATAGGAAACACTCCATTAACAATAAATGTTAATGAAGAAAGCACTGACTCAGCCGAAGAATATACAACTGTAGTCGAGGAAGACATTAAAGAGGAAGATCTTCACGATCTAACTATAACAGCAACACTACTGCTGAAGGAAGAAAATACTACAAATAACGCAGCTGACTCAGAAAATACATTAACCATAGCAGAACAAGCCGCAGCCATTTGGTCTTACATTAAGGAAGTCGCTTGCGCAGTGTCAGAATTTGATGGACAAAAGATCCATTTATAACGATTCATTAAGGCAATCAAATTGGTAGACTTAGCTAAGGGACCATATGAAGACATTGCAGTTGAGGTCATTAAGTCAAAAATAGTTGGCACAATTTTGAACTCAGTTGACGATGAAACGACAATTCCAGCAATTATAAACAAATTTCAGAAGGTAGTTGTCGGTGAGATATCCGGTAATGTCAAAGCAAAGCTATCAACAGTTCAGCAAAGAGGTAAAACTGCAACGCAATTTACCGCTGAACTTGAAAGACTGAGAAAGCTAATAGAAGCTTCCTTTGTCGATGAGGGTATACCTCTAGAACATGCCACTAGTCTAAGTACTAAAGAGGCAATTGACACCATGATAAATCGTGCTGAGCACGAAAGTATCAAAACAGTACTGGAAGCAGGGACTAGCACCACTATGGATGCAGAGATAAGCGCATACATAAGCGCATACAACTATAATAACGGTTACCAAAATAACGGTTACCAGAATAGCGGTTATCAAAACCGCAATAATGGAAATAATAACCGCTATAACGGCAACAATAGAGGCCGTAATAATGGAAACAGAGGCCGTAACAACAACCAGAATAACAATAACGGAAATAATGCAAATGTACGAGTAACCCAAGATCAGGGAAACTCGCAACAGCCTTTAGGTACCCAGTAGGAGAAGATCATAGAGTATACGCCATCAATTATAATCTCAATATATTTACCACATTCATTCATGTCGAAACAGGTGTAAAACTTGTTTTCCTTCTTGTTACAGGTGCTGATATCTCTATTCTCAAAGAGAACTCTGACAAATTTTCTAATATTCAAATAACTAACGAAATAAATATTCAAGGCATAAGCCAACAGACAATTTAGTCTAAAGAACAGACATTTATTGAGATACAGACAGGTAAATAAATTATCCCACACAACTTTCATTTAGTAGATAAAAATTTTCCCATACCGTGTATTGGAATAATAAAAATAGATTTCATTAAAAAATATAATTGCCAAATTGATTTCAAACGAGCAGAAGATTGGTTTATAATAACGGTAATAATTTTTATAAACAACAGTTGAGATTAAAAGATGATGAGTCAGTATACACAAAAAATTATAGAAGTCCTCATAGTCAAGTAGAAGAAATGCAAGCCCAGGTACAGAAATTAATAAAAGATAAAATAGTCGAACAATCAGTTTCAGAGTACAATAATCCTTTGCTATTAGTACCTAAAAAGTCAAGCCCATATTCAGATAAATAGAAATGGAGATTAGTAATAGACTATCGCCAAATTAATAAGAAACTTTTAGCTGACAAATATCCACTACCGAGAATAGATGAATCTCCGGAATTCAACCGTCTCAGGCATTCCTAAATCAACACCTACACATTTATAAATCTACATACTATATTATCAAAAGTACAACTATAAAACAATTATAATTTATACAAAAATGCAACATATGTATGTACAAAAGTGATGCACAAAATTACACATGCACAAAATTACACATACACACAATTGCCATACACATACATCCACACAGTTACACATTATAAAAATTAGAATTTAACAAAATTAAAAATCATGCAAAAATGAAAACAAAGAACGAAACAATTAATTAGTTTAACTGGACATTAATTTAAATTTTCATACTTATGATTTTCATTTCTATTCATTTTTTTCTTTATAATTTTCTTATTTGTTGATTACTTTTATGTTTAATTTCGTTCATTGCAAATTGTTAATTTTGGCGACCAGTCATTATTTTTATTAATTTTTATTTTTGTGGGAGGCAAGGCCTTTTATTTGGCAATATACCATACATGGGTATATATAATATGTATATGTTCACAAGGATGATTTTTTTCAGTCAATTAAATTAAAAATAATTGAATCCCAAGAACAATTCCTCTGAGCTCATAGGATGGATTTGGGTAAGTGA
This sequence comes from Zaprionus davidi, assembly GCA_018903715.1. Taxonomy (NCBI): domain Eukaryota; kingdom Metazoa; phylum Arthropoda; class Insecta; order Diptera; family Drosophilidae; genus Zaprionus; species Zaprionus davidi. Next base: position 6,007 of record JAEIGL010000113.1, on the reverse strand, counting down.
GTTTATTATTTTCCTTTTATTTATTTGCACTTGCTTATGTGAACATACGAGTATACCAACAATTGCATACATATATAATACCTTATAAATTGCCAATCCTTACATAAATGAAATGAAAGAATTAAAAGGAACAAATTAAAAGTGAAAGACAAGAAAATGAAAATTACATTTAATAAAAGTTTAGTGAAATTAAATTAGTGAAACAGAAATAAAATATAGAATTAAATGAAATTACAATACAATATGAATTATGAAAAAAAACAAATTGGTATTAAATGAATTAAATTAAAATTAGCAACTGAAGCAGGAAATTTAAATGAAATATATTATGGTCTCATCTACTATCTTACATTTTACAATTAAATGAATAAAATTATTATAATGTTTTGGTAGATAAGTATAGTTTTCCTTATGTGAAAAGGCGAAGGATATAATGAAAGGGAACACTTAAATAGGGATTTACCATATAGTGCCAAAGGTAGATCATGGGGGGTGGGTACAGAGGCGGGCTACTATACCATCAGTGTAGCCTAATATCCATTAGATATACTGTCATAGCATCATCATTCACGCATGAGCTCTCCGAATTTTGTTCTCTCTTTTAAATTTTATTATGCAATCATTATAAATCTTATTCATCTACGTAATAGGTACGGGTCTATAAATTTAATTCAACGTGGCTTTCTGATCAAATGAAGGCTTTATTATTTGACCAACGAATCCTCCCCCTACGATTGCAAGCTAGCCGCAAGTAGGGTCCCAATCGGCCAATAATTTAGCGAAGATCTCACCACTCAATCAACTATAAATGTCACAATACATTCTTGATCTAGATCAATATTTCCAAATGCTTGAATCGCAAGCCGGTATATACTGTAAGGATGTTTTTTATGGCTGGGGTACATATCTCAGTCCCGCCAGGGTCTTTACAGAACATTTATATAAAACTAGGACTATTATGACTTTAGTAAGAGAGGAGCTACTTGTTGGTCATACCCTCTGGGGTATTACAGGGTATAGGGGACACACGTGGTCTATGTCACGCACGTGTACCCGCTGGACATGTGGGTCTCCACATGGATTCGATCACCGCGTGGTCCGTTTGTGACTCACGTGAAAATGTCGCGTATCACGCGTGCCTTACTGGCTGACTAACGTGAAGAACGCACGTGGCCGCGGGAGCTTTCGCTTGCACTCCCTAGGTCGCTCGTTGGTGTATTCCACCATCCGAAACTAGGTAAAATGCACGCGTACGGACCTCGCTTGCCGCCTATCGCTCACTCACGACGCCTCTCACGGTTGATCGTTGATCGTGCAGCACGCCCGTGACCGCAGAAATTTGGTCGTGATGCCGTTGCTTGTGCCGTTGTCTATGCACGAGTTCTGGCTGCCCAAGCACCGTTGTTTGTGCAAAATGTGCCTTGCTGCCTGACTAGATGCGCGAGCTTTGCGTACCGAGGCACCGTTACTTGTGCAAGTGTTCGACTGTGTGCTAGCTCTGGGTACCAAGGCACCGTTACTGAGCATGGGTGCCGAGTGCCTGGGGTTTTCCTATGCTGTGTGCCGTGTTTCACCTGTTCTGCCTTCGCCCTTCTTTTCCCTATGCTTTCTGTTACTACTCAAGGAAATGCTACTGGGTATATCGGGCTTAAAGATATCTTATAATTTATTTAGAATTAACGTAGATACTAATTAACAGGAAATATAATGAGGCGTCGCTTCATTGCGGCGTCACAATACGATATCAGCCAACTCAATATGGCACTTGGAAAAAAATCTGTGAACTCGTTTCAATAGATGAATTTAAAAATATGGGCAATAAAATATTAAAGAATTTAAAAGTAGCGCTACTTATCCCGGTGACCCAAATAAATAATGAAAAAGAAAAAGAAGCTATATTGAAGCTATACTACATGATGACCCAATACAAGGAGGTCATACAGGCATTATAAAAACCTTGGCCAAGGTCAAAAGACATTATTACTGGAAAAATACGAGTAAATACAAAATGCAAAAACAACAAAGCATACAAAGACTCCAATGACTACGAGGGTCGTTTGATAAGTCCGTGACTTTTTGAATAAAATATATTTTTTTCGTCAAAGAAGCGTTTTATTTCTCAACATAATCTCCTTTTAGCTCTATACATTTATTCCTTCCAAATAATAGGTTTTCTCAAGGCCCTCAAAATAGTCGTTTGTTTCTGTGATGACCTCTTCATTTGACCCGAATCTCTTACCGCCGAGCCATTTCTTCATGTTTGGAAACAAAAATAGTCACAGGGGGCTAAATCTGGAGAATATGCTGGATGGGGTAGCAGTTCGTAGCCCAATTTATGAAATTTTGCCATGCTGACTACACACGTGTGCACCCGTGCATTGTCCTGATGGAACAGCACTTTTTTTTCGCCAAATGCGGTCGTTTCTGCTTCAAATCAATATCGAATCTGTCCAAAAGCTCTGAATAATATTCGCCGGTGATCGTTTTACCCTTTTCAAGGTAATCGATGTGAATGATACCTTGTGCATCCCAAAAAACTGTGGCCATGACCTTGTTGGCCGACAGACCCACCTTGGCCTTCTTTGGTGCACGTTCACCCGGAGAAACCCACTGTCTTGATTGTTCTTTGGTCTCTGGTGTGGTGTGGTGGATCCATGTTTCGTCTACGGTAACGAAACGGCGCAAAAATTCGTTTGGATTGCGGTTGAACATCGCCAAACACTCCTTTGAAATGGTCACACGGTTGCGCTTATGGTCGTGTGTGAGCAATCGCGGCACCCATCGCGCGGAAAGCTTTTTCATGTCCAAATATTCATGTAAAATGTGATGTACCCGTTCAGTTGAGATGCCTACAGCCTCAGCTACCTCACGCACTTTCATTCTCCGATCATCCAATATCATTCCATGGATTTTGTCGACGATTTCTGGCATGACGACCTCTTTTGGGCGACCTGAACGTTCGGCATCACTTGTACTGGTACGACCACAACGGAACTCAGTAAACCATTTCTTAACCATTGAAATTGATGGTGCAGAGTCCCCATAATATTTATCAAGTCTTTCCTTGGTTTCGGTGATGGATTTTTTACGCAAAAAATAATGCTTAATTAGCACACGAAATTCACTTTTTTCCATTGTCTGCTTTCAATGCCTATAAAACGCAAACCAAAAAACGCAGCTTTCTCAAAATTTTACAGTCAGCTGTTAATCGATAACTGCTGACAGGAGCAGTGTTGTATTTAGAGCAGGTGCGCGGCAAATACAAAAAGTCACGGACTTATCAAACGACCCTCGTATAACTGACACACCAGAACATGCTTTCGATAGAGCTGTCCTGGACACAATTGGTCCACTACCTAAATCTGAAAATGGTTACGAGTACGCAGTCACTCTCATATGTGATTTAACCAAATACTTAGTTGCCATTCCAATAGCAAATAAAAGCGCAAAAACAGTCGCTAAATCTATATTTGAATATATTATTCTGAAGTACGGTCCAATGAAGGCGTTCATAACGGACATGGGAACAGAGTATAAGAATTTAGTAACGAGAGCAACAGTTGTGCAAAACGCGACAGTGGGATACCCTTCAACCTATGTTCCCGTGTAGTTTAATTTGTTAAATTCATACATCATATGCACATGCTTTGAAATTAACCCCGACAGATGGAGCTCGCGCTTCGCGCTCGCCCGCCACCCTTGTTAGCTGGGAGAAGCACTTGGTTTTTATGCTCATACTTTCTTAAATAACTTCTGTGATTAATGTCCGATCGGATTGTAATTTCGAGACTACGTAGATATTTCATTCAGCTTAAAATGGCCGGCTCACCGGACCACCATGATAAAGAAATAATTATCAACAAAATAAACGAACAACTCGTGAATAATAATAAACAGTTAATAATAAATAAAGTACTGAATGATAGAATTAAACAATTAAGCTTAATAACGAACAATATAATTAAGGCCACGTCAGAAAATCAAAATTTTATAGACCAAAAAGTCTCTCTATTGCAATATAAATTACACATACTTAAAGAAGAACTCAATAACTTAGTTCATGCAATAGATTGGGCAAAAACAGATACCATAAATTCCATTATATTGTCAGAATATGAAACTGAACAAATCGAAAACCTATTCAATAAAGAGATAATTTTCATGAACTTAGAAGAACTGCTAGAATTTTCCAAAATAAAAATAGCCACCAACGGCAGAAGCCTATTGTACATTATTAGCATACCTTTAATTTCTAACGAAATCTGTACACACACAATTCTAAAACCTATAAAAAAGGGTAAAATAATTTACGATATAAAACACACTAAAATTATTCAATGTAGCCAAATAAATTATGGCCTTAAAGGGAATTGTGAAACCCATAACGATAAGGCAATCTGTAATAAAATAAACCTAGTAGACCTAAGCAACGACACCTGCATTACACCACTACTGAGAAGCCGCACGCCGAACTGCAAGATCATCAATAGCCAACATGTAGCGGACCACGAGGTCCTGGCTGCACGCCCAGTGCTTCAATTCCAAGCACGAGAGAGCAAGGTAGAAGAAGTCCTTTCGCTACAAATGCTTAAGGAATTCAATATCAACAATACCATGGAGATCGGGATGATAAGGGACGACAACACCAGGACAACAACAATCAAGGTCTCGGTGTCAGGAACTCTGCTTTTGGCACTCATTGCGGTAGTTGGCTGGATAACCAAACAAAAGCTCACAGGGGCCACCAGCTTAACAAGGAAGTCAAAACAACAGAAACAAAACCAAAGACACCTGCTGGACCAACCCAGAAGCGCCTCTACATCGCATCCAAGGACGTCTGCGTCTAAAGGGGGAGGAGTTAAGACCAAATACGGTATCCCGATCATGACTCTACCGCATACAGATCATCCGCCACATGCAGACAGTTAGCGATTTCCAAGAAACAACAACAAGCCCAGCGCAGCCCAACAGGGAGAAGTTGCACAACAAACGACAGCCCAGCAAGAACCGGCACATTGACGACGACAGTGCATCCGCCACGTGGGCTGCATCAGCAGAATGTCTGCACCGGCCAAGTCATGGGAACGCTAACGACATCGGACACCATCAGCGACAACGGCGCAGCTACAGCGGCAGCGGCAAAGCTACAGCGGCAGCGACGGCTTCGACGACATCAGCGACGTCGGCAGAGAATAGGTCTAATTAATAATGGTAAAACTTACTTAAATTTAGTTCCAAAATCAACACCAATAAAACCCGACGTGTTTTTTTAAATTAAAAAATATTAAAATATCTTTTAATTCATATGAATATGCACATGCTTTGAAATTAACATCAACAGATGGCGCTCGCGCTTCGCGCTCGCCCGCCTCTCTTGAATTGTGATTTGGACACTACGTAGATATTTATGTGTTAAAGTCAGAAAGTTGTATCTTTTATACAGCTCTTACAAATTGAGTTCAAAAATTAAATTATTGATTTGTGGGGGCGGTGGGCGTGGCACCTAACATTTGAAATAAACTTGATCTGCGCCTGGTACACAGAAATCTTCATGTCAAATTTGGTGACTCTAGCTCTTATAATAGCTGAGATCTGTGTGCTCATCTGTCGTCTGGACATCCGGACATCCAGACAGACAGACATGGCTCAATCGACTCGGCTAGTGATCCTGAGCAAGAATATATATACTTCATGGGGTCTGCCACGCCTCCTTCTGCCTGTTACATACATTTGCACAAAGTTAGTATACCCTTTTTTGACCATTTTCAATGGTCGAAGGGTATAAAAATATAACATCAACAGCTCATCACCACCAGACAGTTGGAGTGGTCGAAAGAAGTCATAGAACTTTAAACGAGTATATACGATCCTACATATCGGCGGACAAAACCGATTGAGACGTATAGCTTTAATATTTCGTATACTGCTTCAACACCACCCCATCTATGGTAAATAATTACTGTCCATATGAATTAGTTTTCGGTAGAACAAGTAATTTTCCAAAACA